>JBCNJP010014816.1:0-10500 GCA_039602395.1 Deinandra increscens subsp. villosa | reverse complement strand
AATTTCAGTGTTTTTTATGTGTGTCTTTAAATTGTTTCTATTTATTTAGTTATTAGTGTTTAAACTTATTTTATGTTCGTTTGCTTGTTTCTGCTCAGTAAAAAATTTTCCATGCTCGGTCTTAGGGGAAGTAATGAAAGAAAAATAATCATAAGTGGTCTTATTATCGGTTTTTTAAAAGTCAAGGGGCTGAAACTGCATTTTGCATAAGTTTTAAAAGGTTTGAGGTTGTTTTTAAAATATGGAAATTGTTGAGGGGCTAAATGGTAATAACATAAAGTGGGTAATAAGAAAAGAAAAGTGGGTGAGTCGGTTCTCAATCCTAATATCTCCACCGCCTCCCTCAACCGTCTCCGTCTCCTCCTTCCGCCCGAACTCCACCAACCACCGCCGTTCACCATCATCGGAAACCACCCCTCACCACCGCAACCTAGTCTCTCTTCCTCCGTTCTTGTGTATGCAAGATCGCCATTGTCACCATCCTCTGGGAAGTCTCGGCGTTCATCACACCTAACAAATCACCGCCACCGCTCCTCCTCCTAACGCCGTGAATTTGCCGGAATTCTCAACAAATTCTAAAGGCTCGAAGTTATTCATCCTTGAATCGAGTTTTATTTGAGTTTTTTTGTTGGTTTTTAAGGTTGGTTTTGTTTAAAGAGTTTAATGGCTATTTTTTAGACTTGTGTGTAGTTGCAGGTGCGAATCGAAGAAGATAACCAGTTCTCGATCGAACCGGATCAAAACCGTCTACCAAATCGAACACCAGGTTTTCGACGACTGGTTCTCGATTGAACCAGATCGAAAACCATCTTCTGAATCGAATTCCAATATGGGATGAACCGGATCATAAACCAAAATATGGATCGAAAAACTGTTGAACCGGTTGTTCGTTGGACCCGATCGAAATCTATGATTTCGATCGAGATCCAAAGCTTGGATCGAAAACCAAATGAATAAAAATCCTAATCGAAATCCTCTGGCTTGAATCGAAAACCTATTCAAAATTCTTAAGTGCTGTCGAAATCTATTGCTTGTTTTGGAACTTGGATTAAATTTCTTTGATGTGAAACTTGTCTTTAACAAAACATGTTTGTTGGTCTGGTTTTCGATCAAGTTACAAAGAGGATGATTTCTCAATTGTGTGAATGATACTTTGAGTGTTGATGTCACATGTATCTAAAACTAATAATTGGTTTTGCAGCGATGGATCTTCTGTTTGCTTCTGATCACAGCCAGACTGCTTACTTGGGTGACCCTCCGGCGGTTGTTAAAGATGTTTTCAAGTCACTGATCATTGGACTAAACGTTTGCAAAATTTCTTATGCATTGAGAGAGGAGGTAGAACTTGATGAACAGATGCTCAGAGAATTCTGGAATACCGCGTATGCTAACAGCACTCAGACTGAGATTCGAGCTCGTGTTCAGTATACCAACATTCTAGTAAATGAGTCAGTGATTAGAGAAGTCATGCATGTTGCTGATAAACCAAAAGACCCAATAAAATACTTTGCAGAAGTTATGAAGGATGGATTGGATGTGATGGCCTATGAAGGTGTTAAGTTTCCACCAATAATGAAGAAGTTGTTGCCTGGCTATTGGAGAGCCTTGGCACATTATTTTCAAGTGTGCTTTATCGGAAAACAAACTTCAACAGACCAGTTAAATGAACTGCATGGTACTGGGTTTGTTGCTTTGGCTCTGGACTGCTCAAAGATGTTGTTGATGGATTGGGTCAGGAATGTAACAGGAGACCATACAAAATGGTTTATCATGACTCCAAGATTTATGCAAATGATTGTAAATGCAAAGTACCCAAGTATTGAAAGAAGAGTTGATAGGTTCGAGTTGAAGCCTATGACATGTAATGTATTCAATCTCTTGAAGACCTCTAGATCTGGGAAACTGGTATTTGAAGGAAGGAAAGAATTTGTAAAGATGGGTGCCTTTTCAGAAACAGAAGGTGTTGAACCAGCAATAAATGCAAGTGTTGTAGATGACCAGGAGGCACCGTCTGATGTGAATGAAACTGTGAGGTCACAATCGTCTGAGTCAGAGTTTGATATGTATGAGGATGTTAATATTGTGCCAGAAATTGTTCTGTCTGATGTTGAAGCTGATGAAATAGATGATTATGTTCCTCTTGTGACGAATAGACAAAGAGCAAATCTGAATCCTCCCTCAGAAGATCCTTAGTTAGTCTCAAGTTCTGAAAACATTGAGAGTTCAATTGAAAGCCCACCCAAGAAGCAACTGAAGTTTCGATTTGTAGCTTCGCGTTCGGGAATCAGGTACATCATCTTTAGCCAATCCCACACCTGAAACTGTTGATGTAATTGAAGGTCAGGAAAGCATACACACAGAAGTTCATCCAAATGTATGCCCTGAAAATGCTGTTAGTGACATTCTGAATAAAGGAAAGAGGCATGTGTTACCAGATGATGCTCCTGATAGCGAGAAACTAAAGTTTTTGCTGAAAGAGAATGAGAGCAAGTGCAGAAAAATCACTGATATGATGGCTTCTGAGGTTAGCCAGTCTTTGAAAATTCGTAATCTGACTGGTGAAGTTGAAGCTGGAAAGACTCAAATTGTCATGCTACGTAAGAAACTTGATCAATATAATGCTAATCTTGGATATCTGACTTCTTTGTTTTTTAAATTTACAAAGAATAAGTCAGTAGTCACCTTAAATGAAGGCAATGATAAAAATGATGGAGCACGTGGCTCAAGAGATTTTGAAGGATTGTGTGATCCTGGAAATGATGATAGTATGGAAGATTTAGCAAAGGAGCTTGCTGCAAGTGGATCTGGAAATCTGGAAAGCACTGACTTGGATGCTATATTTGATGATGTGTGTGATGATCTGGACTCCATACCTTCTGATGGTAGTAGTGTACCAAAGACTGTGATCTCTCATGGTCCAGGTGATTCTGTGAATTGGTTTAGGGAACTGACAGCTCCACCTCAAAGATATGCCCTAAGACTTGGAGTAAGTGAGTTTGATAAATATGGAAATCGAGATGGTGTGTGTGCTTGGATTTATGATTCAGATAAGGAATTACATGTTGTGATTAGAAAAGGTCATGCACCAGTGGAGTATTACAATAACATTAATGACTTTCATTCTTGGACAAAGGTGGATCTAAATGCTTTGCTTAATGCACTTTTCATCAATCGTAGACAGAGTGGAGATGCTGCCTATGTTTGTAACAGATTGCTGAGAGAATCCAGGAATGGGTTTGAGAATTTTGCTACCGCTAAATCAAAACTTGTAAAAAGGAAGAATCCGTTGACTGGTGAAATTCAAAAGGTAGTTGTTTGGCCTCCTACGCAGAAAGTGAAAGTAGTTCCATTGGGGGACCGATATCCAGACAGATCTCTTTCGTCATTCAGAGGATGGCACTATGATCCATCTACTGTTGAGGCAGATATTGTTTGCTTAGACAGAGAGTTTCGTCTGTATGACACTCAAGACCTTTTGAGGTTCGAAGAACAAGATATAAAAACTCTTGCACTGAAGAGTATTCAGAGAGTCACCTTGTAAAAAGAATATGATCTTCGAGTGGATGCTTTTAGAGCTGCTGTAGAGAAAATTGTTAAAGATGAACTTTACAAGAAGCCAGGGAAAATTTCGTTTCATTTGAGTCTACCTTGAAGTCATAATGGTACAAGCCTAGGGGAAGATTGTAGGGAAATATATTTTGAGTCTTGAACATTAGACTTATTTTGTTTAGTTATTAGCGTTGGGCTTGTTAGTGAGTTTTAGTAATGTTCACGATTGGGCCTAGGTAAACTAATCTTGTGGGGTTTTGTTATGTATATAAACCGAATCACTTGATGTGATTCGGTCACATGGGGGATCGACGGATTAGAGGAGTCTAGGCTAGAGGATTACGATTTTGGTTGTCTATTGCTTGTAATCATACAATCAATTGAATCAATAATAAGTATTTCTTTGGTGTTTGTTTGATTATTGTACTTTACATCGTTTTATTCTACTTGACACACACTGAACCGGATTCCGCAAGGTTTGGTGTGACGATATCGTGTAACATTCAAGGAGTCTGGACTTACAGTTTTATCATCGGTAATCTTCAACACTCTTTGAATATGAGCTTCAGTAAATTCAACAGCTCGATTTTGAATAGTTGCAGATAATCAAATTGCTCCATCAGTTAAACACCTTGCAGTAGTCCAGAATTCAGTTAATATGTCATGATACACATCACACTCATGTGTAATGGCATAGTGAATTCTTAATCGTCTTAGAAAACCGAAGATTCCAGATCCTCCAAATTTGGCTATCTTTGTTCTCGCAACGCCTAGATGTGCACAAACGTTGTGTTTATCACCAACTTTAAATCAACCGCCATTTCTGAAAACACAAAACATGAAACATTCATTAAATTTAATGTGATTATAAAAAATGTTGACCAAATTCATCAGTTATTAATCATTCGCGTAAACGATCGACTTTTTGTTCAAAAATCAAATTTAGGCGAACTGAATCCGAACCGGATATTGCTATCCGAACTTGGCCCGAATTGGTGTCCGAACCTTGTCCGAGCTGGACCAGGTCAATGGTAAATAGTTGCATTGGTCAACGTTCAAACCTCAGTTGGTCAACATCCGAATCCTAGGCGAACAGGATCTGAACTCTCGTTCGGCTGATGAACATCAAGTTCGCCTCTGTGCGAATCCGAGAGGTTTAATTCCTCTAACTTTCAATCTGGACCGATTCAAATCAAAAAGTACAATCCCTTTAGTCGGGTTTTAACAAGGAATCCATAGAACTAAGTCTTAAGTTCTAAAATTGTCTTGAAGATGGTTAATTTTTAGATCTAGACACTGAAGAACACCAACAATCTTTTTAACCGATTTGATCACTTTTAACGACTCAAAATGACAACAAGACACAATAGTAAACTCGAAATCTCATAACCTACCAGAATCCAGTCACCAATCACATCAAATAACTGTAAATCGGAAATTCAAAATTTTGGCAGAGTTCGGCTATAGTTCGGAGTTTTGAAACAGTTAATGAGTCCGAACTCCAGCTTTGCCTATTTATAGGTTGCTCAGTTCGGCTCGTCCGAACCTTAGTTCGCCTAATCGAACCCTTCTGAACTTGTCCGAACACAGTGGAATGTTAACAAATCTAAAAACCACAGGTTTGTCCAAAGGGGAATTTACAACAAGAAACAGAGATTTGCAAAAGAATTTTTTGATCTAAATCAGGCCAAAGCAGATTTTAAAAATGATAAAAGACCAAAAATATTTCAATTGTCCCCATTTCAAAATAATATACCACTTGAGAAAAAAAAAGTTGCTATTTGGAGACCAAAAATTAGTCCAAAAGATGAAGATGTTTCAGAAAAGAAAATCGAAAGCAATGTAGTACCCAGAAATGCTAAGACCTGGGTACGAGTTTCTAACTAATCTTGCGTGTCGTGTAGGTACAATCAGGGAGGACTTTTAATAATCTCTGGTATCTTGATAACGGTTGTACCAGGCACATGACCGGAGAATATCCTTGCTACAAGATATTCATGAATTTAATGGAGGATATGTGTCGTTTGCGGGTGTTAATGGAGGTCAGATTACGAAGAAAGGAACGATGAAGAATGGTTGTCTCAGTTTCACGGATGTTTATTATGTGCAGGAACTCAATCACAGTCTTCTCAGCGTGTCTCAAATTTGTGATAGGAGTTTTTCGGTGCTGTTTGTAGAAAAGGAGTGTATCATCTTGAAACCAAGTTTTGAGATCCCGAATGAATGGGTACTGCTGTGAACTACTAGAAAGGAAATTCGTATGTTTTGAACATGAACAATCCTCCAGCTTCAGATGCCATTGTCTAATTTCCAAGACAAATGAGCAGTTGGCACTGTTGTGGCACAGACACTTGGGGCATGCGAACTTCAAGAACTTGAACAAATTGTCCAAAGGAATCAACCTGTTAGCGAGTTCGCATCAGTGGAGAAATGCAGATCGTGTGCCAAGGGGAAGTAACACAAGCGTCCCCACAAACCAAAGATGTTTAACTCAATTTCTTCATTTCTCCAACTCCTACACATGGATTTGTTTGGGCCAATGTTATTCAAGAGCGTTAGCAAGTTTTCGTATTGCCTTGTTATCATCGATGATTATTATCGTTATACTTGGGTATTCTTTATGGGAAACAAGTATGAGGCACCAAATTTAATTAAGCAATTTATTACCCTAATTGAAAATCAGACGAATTTGAAGGTGAAAACTATTCGGAGTGATAATGGTACTGAATTCAAGAATGCTGATATGAACCAGTTCTGTGCTGCCAAAGGAATTGCCCATCAGTATACTGCTCCTTACAATCCTCAACAGAACGGAGTGGCTGAGAGAAGGAATCGTACATTGATTAAAGCTGCTAGAACAATGCTTGTTGACTCAAATCTTCCTATATTCTTCTGGGCGAAGGCAATCAATACCGCATGTCATGTCCAAAATCGTGTGTTGATAAATAAGCGTTTACAGAAAACGCCTTATGAAGTGTTCTTTCATGAGAAACCAAAAGTGGGCCATTTCACGGCTTTCGGATGTCCTTGAACTGTACTTATTTCTTCTGATGTTGGTAAATTTGATGCAAAAGCTGATAATTGCTATTTTGTAGGTTACATTACAAGCAATGCTTATCATGTTTACAACAAGACAACTTCAGTGATCATAGAATCAACAAATGTGGAATGGATGGAAGAGAATCCTACTGATGATGGGACTGGGCCTGATTTGATTTTCAATTATGGTTCTGTCTTTGAACCATTTTGGTTGGCAGAAATATTTCCAGAAGATGAAGACATCATTGATGACACTTTGCCTGCAAAACATCCTGACATTGTAAATGTGTCTGATATTCCAAGTACTTCTGAAGTCATGAAGAATGAAGAAAGGATACCTGAATCAAGCTCGGTGAAAGATAAGTGTGAAGGGTCTGTTCTTGAAGATATAATCGCTGATGCTGTTGCTTCGGTAGAGCAGCAGAATGTGAAAGTTAACTTGCCAGCTGTGTCGTCTGTTCCCTAAATTGGGGAACTCAGAATTCACAAGGATCATCCTATAAGCAACGTTATAGGCCCCGTTGGTTTAGGTGTAGTTACTAGAAGTCGTGCAGGGGATATCAACAGATGTTTGTTTTCTTGTTTCATCTCTAAGATTGAACCTCCCAATATCGTCGTGGCACTAAAAGATCCAAATTGGGTGGAGGCAATGCATGAAGAACTGAATCAATTTGCTAAGCTAGGAGTGTGGGAATTAGTACCGAAGCCCTCAGACAAGTCTGTCATTCCTACCAGGTGGTTATATAAGAATAAGAAAGATGATTCAGGGGTAATTGTTCGCAACATAGCACGACTCATTGTGCAGGGATATAAGCAGGTAGAAGGGATTGATTATGACGAGGTCGATGCTCCGGTCGCCCGGTTGGAGGTAATTCGAATATTTCTTGCCGTTGCATCATATCTAAATTTCACAGTACGTCAAATGGACATGAAGACGGCCTTTTTGTATGCTAAGATGGCAGAAGAGGTATATGTGGCACAACCACCAGGTTTTGTGGATGCTGAACATCCAAATCATGTGTATAGATTAGATAGAGCTCTCTATGGGTTGCATCAAGCACCACGCTCTTGGTATGATACTCCGACAAGGCATCTGGTGGAAAATGGATATACAAGGGGAGTCATTGATCAGACGTTGTTAACAAATAGGGTCAATGATGATTTTATCATAGTACAGGTCTACGTTGATGACATCATCTTTGGCGCAACAATTGAAGACTTGTGCGTAGAATTTGAAGAAGTCATGAAGAAAAAGTTTGAGATGAGTGCTCAAGGAGAAATGAATTTCTTTTTGGCGTTGCAGGTGAAACAGGATGAAACCAGGATTCTTATTCATCAGGGGAAGTATGTGGATGACATTCTAGTGAAATATAACATGAAAGACTGCAAGCCCATTTCAACTCCTATGGCATCCAGGCCTACTTTACTTCAGGATGAAGATGGGGAGGATGTGAGCGAGAACCTGTACCGATCAATGATTGTATCGCTGATGTATTTAACGACAAGTCAGCCTGATATCATGTTCGATGTTTGCCAGTACACACGATATCATTCCAAACCTAAATTTTCTCATCTTTCTGTTGTTAAAAGAATTTTTTGATATTTAAAGGGCAGGCCTCGGCTTGGACGTTGATATCCTAAAAATTCTGAATTTGACTTATATGCTTTTTGTGACAGCAATTATTGTGGTATGTCTCTTGATAGGAAATCAACTTCGGCCGGATGTCAATACCTGGGTGATAGGCTCATTTCTTGGCAATGCAAAAAACAGCAGACAGTGTCAACTTCCACTGCAGAAGCTGAGTATGTGGCAGCCTCTGCTTGCTGCTCACAGGTGGTATGGATCCAGAATCAGCTCTCTGATTGTCGTATGAACTTTGCATGCACTCCAATTTGTTGTGATAACACGGCTGCAGTGCAAATTGTAAAGAATCTGGTAATGTTTTCCAAAACCAAGCAAATTGACATTAAAATTCATTTTATTCGTGACTGTTTTGAGAGAAACTTGATACAGATGGAGAGGGTAAGCTCTGACCAAAATGTCTCTGATATGTTCACAAAGGCCCTTGACCGAGCTTAGTTTGAAATGTGTGTGGAAGGTCTGAAAATGATCTCTTCACTAACTGATCTTGCGGACAAATTTTGGTAGTTTTGTATTGTTTTTTCTTTAAATATATATATATATATATATATATATATATATATATATATATATATATACTAGCCGTGTGCCCGCGCGTTGCGGCGGCGACAGTGTATAACGTGTTATTCGTCTTCTCTTCGTACGTTCCGTGTCAACGACACTTTACAACGCAATATTTGTTTATGTTAGCACGATGCGGCAGGACGACAATTTATAATGCGGGATATCACTACTCTTGTGATATATGTATTGTACGTTTGTTAGTTTTCTTGTTCGTAACACTGATTTAATCTATCCAACATTGATGATCTCAAATAAATATTAACATACACCTGAATAAAAATACATATTAACAAACGTCTTTTTAAACACAATACTAATGGTTTGTACGTTTTGAATAATCAATTGAATCACGATGAAACTCACCGAATAAAATTGAAGCTCCGCCAAATTACATACATGCATGAAAAGAATAAATTTTTAGGAAGTAATTGCTTATGAAGGTTTAAAATTAGAGTTGAACAATTCCATCACAGAGGTTGTGATAATCTTACACCCTTTTGGAATTGGCAAAGCAAATAAGATAAACATTTTAAGATCAACATTTGTTTACCTTCCTTTTTATTTGGAAACTTTAAAGCTAAAGGATATATAGCAGGATTATTAATCAAAATGTCTGCTCCAAAACTGTGACAATCTCTTTTAAACCCTAGAAGGCTTTCTTCAACTTTGGTTGGCGAACTTGATTCCCTTCTCAATAGATGAATTAGGTCGGGTGACAGCGTTTCCAGGCCTTGTTTCTGATAGTCCGAAAGTGAGCCCAGGCATAGGACTTCTTCCACACCGATCTTGCCAAGCGATTTGTATAAAAGATGCATTTATCCTTGAGCGTGTATTATATACTTACACATTTAATTGAATACTAAATGGTTTTTTAAAACGTGTATTATATAAAAACCGTTTCTTCTTGCATGTTTATCCTTGGGCTGTTTTCTTATAAAGCGGAAGGAAAATGAAGATAATAACCAAAAGCATTTGGGCATCAAATATTGTCCAAAATTCTCAAGAAATGACATAAAATGAGTGTCTTTAGACTCAAAACATTTGAAATGATCAGAGGAAACTGAAACATCAGTGAAGGTGTTATGGTAACAAATTAATCAAGGGACAAGGGGAAATAGAGGAATAGGAGGACATTGATTAATGAAAGTACTTTAGAGGAAAAGAAAGGTAACTCAGTTACATTTGATTGCACACATGAGCACTCCACAACACCTTCGACAACATTAAGCCCCTTCAAACATGCATTGGAAAATAAGCCTCCGGCTTAACTGTAGAAAAACAAAACATCAACACATTTTGGAAGCAGACGTTATGGAATGAACATCCAAAAAACTGAAAGAGCAAGGACAAAGGTACACAACCTAGATAGACAACTGTTCGGAGCAAAGAAATCATCTTTTTGTCACAACTTACTATATACTATTATATGTGACATGAACAGGATGATCAAGTTTGGAGGTCAAAGTATCACAGCTACCATTTCTGTGAAGGAATATAAGAGAGAGGAGAGTGCAAACCGGTAGTCATCATGAGTTTAGCGTCACTGAAAAGGACTACACCATGGAGTCCCAATCAGGTTCACTTTTTTTTTCCAGAAAAACTGCAGGCTTATATTGGTGTATAACCTGCAAGTTCACTTGTCTTTTAACAGACCCACCTGTCATTACAAAGCCATTCCAATTAAACAAAGCCATTTTCTTTAGACT
>JBCNJP010014815.1:0-10501 GCA_039602395.1 Deinandra increscens subsp. villosa | reverse complement strand
GAGCTCGATCAACCTCCTTCTCTCCTTCATAAGAAAATCGAAAAACTTAGGATTTGGAAGGTGGAAATCGCAAAATTGAAGTAAAGGAACAAGATTTGGAGGCTTAAATCACTATAAACCAATTAAAGAGTATTGGGTAAGTATCCTCTTTTATGTTGCATGCTAATCTCGAATTTAGAACATGGAATTTGATGATTTACAACTGAAATTTATACTTAAATTGGTACTGTTGATGCTAGATATGCTTATTTATACATGAATTATGAGCATGCTATTGGAATTGGGCATGAAAGCCCTAGAAAATGATGATGATGTAGGAAATTTTATTAGGAAGGTTAAGCCCTAAAATCTAGATAATCATATGAATGTTGCTTGGTAAATGTTAATTGATGTGTGTAAACACAAGAGAATGGCAAATCTTAGGCAATGACAAGAATTGGGTGAATTGCATATTTGTAAAGGGTGGTAAATGGGCATGTGAACATTGGTGCACACCAAGTGTTAGATGAAATGCCTAAGTTAGTTTATTGGCTTGAATTCATGACCAGTTGTAGTAAGATACACTAATATAGACCAAAATTGAGGGACCAAAACCATTAATCTGAGAAATTACACTTAAAACATGTTTGGAACAAGCTAGAAAACGAATTAGTTTTAATTTCTTATTTTCAAAAGGAGTTAAGTAAAGTTTAGTTTTGAGATCAATTTCATTCCTTTTGAAAGATTCTATTAGCCTATCTAATTTTTTATTCTTAGCGATGGGTGAAACATTTGCATATCTGCATCTAAAATATTTAGCAGCACGTAATAGAGAGCAAGAACTAAAATTTACCGCTTTTGAATACGTCGCAAAGAAGTGAGAGTAATCTCGACCAACTCCACCAGCTTGATCAGCATCGACTTCCCTTCCATCACTCTTGCTCTCTTCCTTATCTGAATTATTTTTTACTTCCTTTCACTTTCTCTTCCTCTCATTGTCACTTTCAGACAGACTTCTCTCAACCTCAACTATCAATGCTTGTTCTAACTCTTTCTCCCCAATTTCAGCACTCCAATCAAAATATGTTTCACTGACAAGAGCTTTAGGAGCCTTTTCTTCCTTCTTGTTCTGATTTTCAGAATATTCTGAGTTTACTTGAATAACCTTCAATTAAGAAGCTTCAATTCTTAGGGTCTCACTCTTTTTCTTTGGATAATCCCTAGCAATAATCACCCAAATTCCGACAATTGTAGCATCTTAGCTTACATTTGTCAAATCCCACTGATGAAATTTAGCAGTTACTTTTTCCCCGTTCTTTTTATAAACTTTCTTGCTCTTAGGAAACCCATAGCCATCTGCCAATTGAGGTCCATTTCCTCAAGATCATCAGGATTAAGCTGAGTTAGGTCTTCATATTGAAAGGTTACATGTGTTAACTTTCCAGCCATAAAAGCTTCATAATTTGACATAAATGAAGTGAACAAACCCACATGTTCACTATATTGATTGAATAACTACTAGATTCAACATTTTTGGAATTAACATGAGATGTAGCAACATGTTTAACAATTTGTGCATTTTCAGTTTGAGATTACCCGTCAGCTTTGGCACATATTTGCTTTATCCCAAACTTCCAGGCACATAATCACTAAATTGAGGAGCCACATTTTGCATACTTGATGCAGACAATGCAGTTCTTCCATATATACCCGTACAAGCATTAGAAGTAGCGGCTGAACCACAAACACCTGAATAGAGAACAACAATTACCGTTGTAGAGAACATAACATAACTTATGTTATCAACAGTCACCCTACGATTCATTTCTCTCTTTTTGATATCAAGGTCATAAGATTGAAGTGAAGCCACAAACTTGATCAATGTCATTTCATCCAGACTACCATGTCTCTTGATCATCATACATGGGGTACTCCAAGCAGGTGGCAAGAAATCCAATAATTTCTTCACCTTTTGTTTTTCAGTGACCTCAATCCCTATGTTTCTCATTTTACTCAACAGTAAATTCAATCTTGTAACTTGTGCATCAAGATTTTCACCAGGGACATAGTTAAAATATCAAACTCTCTTTGCAACAATTTTTTCTTTCCTTCTTTAAGCTCATCGTTACCCTCAAGTTTTTCTTGTAACACATTCCATAAAGATTGAGCAGTTTTATATTCATCAAAACCATTGCTATTGTATATTTTTTATGGCGGTACCATAGTGAGAGACCCAAATGTCTTATGGTCTTTAGCAACAAGCAACTTATCCTCTTCAATCCAAGACTTTATATTAGTGTTTGGCACTTTTCCATTTTCAGTGGCCTTGGTGGGAATGTGGGGTCCGTATTCAACAAAGTGAATTAGGTTATAGTCAGTGTATGAGAGGAATGAAATCATTTTGTCTTCCCAGTTTGCAAAATCATTTATATCTTTAAGCCTAGGAGGTTTGTTTCCAGTTTCAAGCTTATTATCATAGTTTATAAGATAAGCCATTGATTTCTAAAAGATAACAGGTAAAATGCAAATGAGCAGCTGTCAACAAAAACTGAAATTGTAAAGGTGAGTTCCGACTTTTCGCAAAAACATAAAAAATTGACAAGGGTTTCACCAATAAAGAGTAATCTCACAAAAAACTTAACTTTTCGCAAAAATAGATCTTGTAAAAGTATGATTTTCGCAAAACTGACTTTTCACATATATGATTCGTGAAAAGATTTGAAATGTGATGTTTCATGAATTCTTTTCGCAAACAAGTGAAAAAGTGAAACGCGATGTTTCGTGAAAGGATTTTTTCGCAAAGGTTTTTTAACTGTCAATTACACAGATGAAATAGAAATTGAGAAAACACAAGTTTTCGTGAAAAAACTTGAGATTTCGCAAAATTAACTGCTTTAATAAAATTGGTTTTCAGCTCGAATTCAATTAAAGAAAAGCATTTTTCTACAGTTTTTCATCAAAATCAACACAATTAGTGATCAATTTCAGTCAAAATTAGCTCAAAATGTAAGTAATGATGTTCAAAACCATGTAGAAACTCATAATTCACGCAAAAACTTTGTTCGATCGTGTTTTTCACCACAACTTCAATGAGATTGAGCATTGAAAGCTCTGATACCACTTGTAGGTCCGTTTGATCTGAATTATCAATCAAATCGAAGCTCACTTGATCTACAACCAGCTATTACACAGCTTGAATAGATCAACGATGATGAAGTGATGATTGAACAAGTATAGAGATGAAGATCACATGTGAAAATATGTCAAATCAATGATTAATTTGCACCAAACAATTCACCGGAGTTGAGATACCTTCTCCTTTCTCAATGCGGCAGAGTAACACTACAAAAAGGAAAAATGATCGACACCAAACACTAAACAGACTCCACTATATATATTCATAAGATCTGCGAAAAGTCTACACATTTTTTGCGTATTTTATGTAGGACTTTTCGCACAATCTAAACACCATACAACAACCTAAAATCTGACCCAACACTAATTGCTCGTCTAGTGGCAATGACACTGGTGCAGGTTCTTTCTTTTTCATATACTTATTGTGTGATTAATATGATTAAAGCTATATGGAAGTGTGCTAACGTTGTAAAGTTGCAGGATTAATGATGATATGTCCAAAAGGGGATGAACTTACATATGCTTCTCATTTTAAATTCAACACCTCGAATAATGAGGCAGAGTATGAAGCACTTTTGGCAGGTTAAAAGATATCAAATGCATTTTGGATGTGTATGAGAGAGCTTCGGTTAAGTAACATTGTTGAGTTGACTATTTTGTAATAGGGTTACGGCTTGCTAAGAAGTTGGTAGCTAATAGTGTTTTGGCGCATATGGACTTGTTATTGGTGGCGAACCACGTCAATGGTGGATATGAGGAAAACTCAGGAAAAGGGTGTCACGATGTGTTTGTACTTAGCATAAGTTAAAGACTTGATGAAAACTTTTGGAAGAGTAGGGTTAGATCAGTAGAAATATGAAAATTTTTGATGAAGGTATCTAAATCATTTTGATTTATGGTTGAAAAAGAAAAATGCATGTTGTGTTTTGATGATTCTTTTAATGATCAGTCATCAAGAACATGCATGAGTAAAAGCAACGAAGAAGAAGACTAATTTGGATCAACGGAGTTACAGAAATGGCCGGAAAATGTTTTAGGATTAAAATTTTTGGGGAAGAAGATGGGTGTAAATGACAAAGTAAAAAGAGTATATAAATTCGGTTGAAGTTTCGAATATTAACCGTTGATGTGACAAAAAGGAAAACTACGTGTACGGTGCAAGTCATACAAAGCGCGTGTGTGGATACGTATAGTTGTATGTGATGTGACAAAAAGGAAAACTACGTGTACGGTGCAAGTCATACAAAGCGCGTGTGTGGATACGTATAGTTGTATGTGTTGGATGTGTACCCGTAAAACTTTTGAGTCTATTAACCTCATTTATTCAATTAATAGACTTGGGGGACTTGATGACGTAAAGGGGTCTTTGGATGTGTTCACACATCCGATCGGGTGTCACTCGATGTGACATCCCATAACCCGTTTTGAATTTAAATGGATTATTTTAAGGATATTGTGGTTATTGGGTGAAGTATGTTTCAATGGATGAACCAATGTGAAATAACGGATGTGTTATCTAGTTACTAAAATTATAAGTAGCTAATAGAAATGCCATGAAAGATGAGGGTGTTAGGTGTAAAATATAAGTAAATGGGTAAAGTTGACAGACGAGCTAATATAGACGGGGGCAGTATGAAAAATTGTGTTTAAAAGAAAAAAATGGGCATTGTTCTTTGAGAAAAAAACGCATAATGCATATGGAAGAGTGGAGGAAGACTAGGTTGAGCCAAGTTCATGATTCAAGCTCAAAACTAGTGTAGTTGATGAGGGTTTTGGCGAATTGGAGGCTTAGAAGACCTTTTCCACGTTTTTCTTCCCCAATTTCTTGATCTGGGGTGCTAGATATGTTATTTTTCTCTAATTTGAACATGTATGGCACTTCTAAATTCGTTAAATTGAGATGTGAAATCAGTTGTAAGAGCATGCTCGATGTTAATGAAGCATAAATCTTAGATTGCATTCTCATATTCTTTTGATTTTGTGGAAGATGTAAAGTGAGTTTAACACACTTCTTATATTCAATGCATGTTCATGGGTATTGGTTTAGTTAGTTAAATTAGACACTAAGTATGCTTAGTTATGTGATAAATATTGTTAGTTTAGCATAAGTTATGAATTTGAAATGCTAGTATGTGAAGATGGAGTTGCGATAGATTAGGTGATTTCATGCACACCAAGTGTTTGTGAAAATGCCTTAAAGAAATAGTGAACATGAAAGTATTGATTTTTGTCTAATTATAGTTAGTGAGGTATTTAAGAATAGTGTATGATCATATTGCGAATGGTTAAGCTAAATGCTTAAGTATTTATAGGTGATCAAGGAGGGAATTCATGCCATTAAAGAAGTGCAAAAAGGAAGGCTTGAGGTAACACGTAAGTTGTTATAGTATTATGTTAAGAAGTAGGTTACAAAGAAGTTTGACCTGACCACAAATGAGATTATAAATTTAGTTGGAGCATTATAATTGCCTATATTGTGATCGGTAACATAAGTTTAATGAATAAAGTACGTTTTATGACCTGTTTAGGGTAAGATGGATAATTCAAAGTGTGCATATAAAGTACGTTTTATGACCTGTTTGGGTAAGATGAATAATTCAAAGTGTGCATATAAAGTACGTTTTTTTGACCCGTTTGGGTTAAGGTGAATAAATCAATATGTGTTAACATAAAGTACATTTTAAGAACTCGTTTGGGTTAAAGAGGAATAAATCAAAGTGTGTGTTTTTAAAGAATGACTATGACCCGTTTGGTTAAGGATGAATAACACCAAAGTGTGATAGACAAAATGTGTTTTAAGAACCCGTTTGGGTAAGATGGGTAAACCAAGATGTGTGTATATAAAGTATATTTATGACCCGTTTGGCTAGGATGGATAAACCAAGATGTGTTTATATAAAGAATGTTTTACAACCCGTCTGGGTAAGACGGATAAACTAAAATGTGTTTATATAAAGTATGTTTTATGACCCGTTTGGGTAAGATGAATAAACCAAAATGTGTTTATATAAAGTATGTTTATGACCCGTTTAATTAAGATGGATAAACCAAGATGTGCATATATAAAGAATGTTTTACGACCCGTTTGGGTAAGATGGATAAACCAAAACGTGTTTATATAAAGTATGTTTTATGACCCGTTTGGGTAAGATGGATAAACCAAAATGTGTTTATATAAAGTATGTTTATGACCCGTTTGGGTAAGATGGATAACCCAAGATGTGTTTATATAAAGAATGTTTTACGACCCGTTTGGGTAAAATGGATAAACCAAAATGTGTTTATATAAAGTATGTTTTATGATCCGTTTGGGTAAGGCTGAGTAACACCAATGTGTGTTAAACTAAGTATATAATATGACTCGTTTGGGTACGGACGAATAACACTAAATTGTGTTAAATAAAATGTGTAATATGACTTGTTTAGGTAAAGATGTGTACACCAATGTGTGTTACACAAAATGTGTACTAAGTCCCGTTTGGGGTAAGATGATAAACCAAAGTATGTGATTAAATAAGTATGTTTTATGACCCATTTTGGTTTAAGATAGATAAATCAAAGCATGTGTTTATATAGTATGGTGAAAGTCCGGTTAGGTTAAGGTGGATGAATTTAAGTGTGTTTATAAAAATGTACGAGTTATTATACTCTAAGTGGCACCTTCGGGTGAAAGAATACAACAAGTGTGGTATGTGTTATGTAAAGAAGGAATAATGGTAAACTAAATAGTATGTTGAGGGTTGATATGCAAGTAGTGGTTAAAGTGTAACTTGGTTATGTTTTATCTTATCCATGTTATGGATGCTTAGTAAGCCAAGATGGAATGTGGTAAATGTTATTTTAAGACGAGAATAAGAGGTGGAGTTAATAGTTGGCCTTTTTAAGGATGTATGATGGTGAAATGGGTCAACGGGTTGGGAATTCGTAATATTGAATACCATACGTTGAAGCCATAGAAATGGATGAAAATAAATATTTAATTGTTTGACTAATATCTTAGTTCAAGTATGACCAAAAAGAATGGAAATGAATGGGATTTTTGTAGCACAAACTGAAAATGTCTAAAATTTGACTAAGAGGGTGTTTGTTTTTGCTTCAAACTTCTGCAAGGGAGCTTATGTCTGTGGGCGGACGGACATAACCCTTGAAGACTGTTTTTTTTAGTGAAGATCTTATATTAGCTTAAAACATCTTAAAAAGGCCTTGGGATCCTTGCTTAAAACAATTTCACAGTTCATAACCCTAAAAAAAGAACGGACGCTGCTCTCCATGCCCGCTCCTACTCTCCCATGCCGCCATTCTTCCTTGCTGGCGCTCCTCCCCTCCCCGCTGCCACTCCTCCTCTCTACTTCTGCTCCTCCTCGCAGCCTCTCCTCTCCGACTAAGGTTAGTTTTTCTTCTTGATTTCTTCTCTCGTTTTATTCTTGATTTCATGTATGTTTTCTTCTAGGGTTCATGAAAGAATTATTGTTGATAAAGATTCATTTTGATTATGCATACAGATTATGAAATAATTATTGAACTTGAGGTTTTTGGTTGTATACTATGCATACATATTCATTCTGATCCAAAAGATTATATTAGACACGCACGATTGATTCCCTTTTGTAGTATGTATATCTTTGAGAATGTATATCATGCTTTGTTATTACTTTTGTGCAGATTAGATACACACGATTGATTCCCTTTTGTAGAACAGAATATAGTTATGCTGACAAAATTATTGTTGATATGGTTTGTGATTTTAATCCTTGATGGATAATAATGATAGTCAACAATCATGGACGGATGAATCTATCAAATTCTTATTAGAATCATGTGTTGAAGAATTGGCGAGAGTAGGTAGAAATAGTTTAAGCTTGCGTAAGGAGTCTTGGGATATGTTAGGAAAGAAACTTAAGGAACAATTTGGAATGAATTTGACTCAAAAGAAAATTAGGAATGCTTTTGACACCATGAAGGCAAAATACGTGGGATGGTGCTACTTGAGAAACAAGACTGGAAATCTCTACAACCCACAAACAAATATGTTCACTTTAACGTCTCAAAAAAGGAAGATTTTAAGAAGGCGTGTTTTATTTTTTAGAATTTCAATATTATGTAATATTCTAGAATTAACAATGTAATAGACAAGTATTTATTATAGTCCTTATTAATTTGGCTCAGGGTCACCGGAAGGCAATGTCACTTAAAACCAGACCATTGCCTCATCTTGACCTCCACATGGTTGTGTTTGATGAGCTTAATTAGTACTAGTGGTGCTAATCAATGGACATCTACCCAAACATCCGAGGTTTCATCATCTCCACATGTCCAAACACTTCAGATACAAGATGCCAGCTTCCATAATCTAGAAGATGATGATGGAGATTTTCATGGACAAGGTTTTCAAAATGGTGATGAAGTTCCTAATTCCTTCTAATAATGAGGGAACCAAAACTAAGGCTAATGATGATGAAAGTAGGTCTAAGAAAAAGGCTAAGACCACAATTACCTTAGATGACTTGGCTACTGATATACAACAAGCACTTAAGCATATGGTGAAAACCATGGAAGGGCTATCAATTGAAGAATATTATGAGATGTCGAAATTAGTTGGGTTAGATCATACGGATCCATCATTTTTGGGGAAGTTTAACATGTTTGGTTAGTCAATTCCCATGAAACAAGCATGGATGACATTGCCATCAGAGCCTGAGGTGTTGAAAGGGTGGCTTTAAGATCACAGGGAGAACATTCGGGATGTTCAAGTAGGGAGAGATACGAGTTTTTTGATTAATGTGTGTTTGGTGTGATTGCTACTCTGAACTTTTATGTGTTTTGTTTTGTGTGTTTGGTGTTAGTTGAACCATTGGCTTAAGATTTGTGTGTTTGGTGTTATTTGAACAAATATGTAACTTGAACCTTTATGTGACCATTACGTGTGTTTGGTGTTATTTGAACCATTGGTATTTGCTTTATTTTGACAGGTTTAACATGGATTATAATCAAAAGTTATTGCTCCTCATTGTGATGTACCTTTATCTTTGGAACTTTTGGCCGAGACATAACAAAAGAAAAAGAGATAATACTTTGGTTATGTCTGGACACTATTTTACTCTGGAGTTGTTGCAAGGAAATGATACACAATACATTGAACTCTTACATAAGTCACGTGGTTCATTTGTTCGACTTTGCACACATTTTAGAGTAAACAGTTGGTTAAAAGATAGTAAACATATATCAGTAGAAGAAAAAATGGCCATGTTTTTTTATGATGGTTGGTCACAATCCACGTTTTTCAGTTATTAAGCGTCGATTTCAACACTCGAAACAAACAATTCATAAGTATTTTTATGAAGTATTGTCAAGAATGATGGACTTTGCTAAAGAGGTGATAGTACCAACATCTTTTAATCCTAATCCAAATATCCCGGGGCATCATAAGATATTACAACGAGTTTTTAAGGTACATTATACAAATACTATTGTTATTTATTTCCATGTATATTATTAACTATTAAATTCTATGTAGGGGGCGATCGGTGCACTTGATGGAACTTTGATACATGCTATTGTCCCTGTTGAACAATAAAATTTGTATAGAGGAAGAGGAAAAAGAAAAGGAGATTGCTATCAAAATGTTTTGGCCATATGTGACTTCAACATGGTATTTACTTTTCTCAAACCGAGATGGGAAGGAATAACACATGATTCCAGAATTTTGTCTGAATCTTTAACAAATACTAATTAATGCACAATTTCCACTTCCTCCCCCCGGGTATATATTTATGATCTAAGCTTTATTATATATATTGTATATTAGTTTGAAGATTGATGGTTGTATTTTATTTTTCAGTTATATATTATCAATGTGATGCTGCATATGCAAACACTCGAGGCTTTATGGCACCATATCGAAATGTGAGGTATTGGCTTGGAGATTTTCACCGAAATCGTGCATTAACTGACAAAGAAAATTTCAACCATGGACTTGCAAAACTTAGAAATGTTATTGAATGTGCTCATGGTGTACTAAAAGCACGATTTCCAATATTAAAGAGAATGGCCCATTTTTCGTTGGTTACACAACGAAGTGTTACAATTACATGTTTTGCACTTCACAACTTTACAAGGAAAGAGGGTTTAAGTGATGAGCTTTTAATGAATATGATCAGCCAAATGTACACTTACAAGATGGAGATGAACATGTACACGATGACGGTGATTAACAAGAACCACGACACGGAAGTTCAGCGGATCGTGAATTCATGAGTCAGCTACGATGTCACACCCCCAATTAACCACTAACGGAGTTTATACCGTTAAGGGGCGCGACTAGACGAGGACCACAACCATTAGTTACAAATACTAAACGAATCAGAGTAAAGTCCAAATGTTCATAAAT
>JBCNJP010014814.1:0-10503 GCA_039602395.1 Deinandra increscens subsp. villosa | reverse complement strand
TCTGTCACACCCTCAAAATCCACCTGCGGGGTATAACCGCGAGGCGTGTGACAAACCAGGACCTGAGTCATTAGCCATACCAAACCATGCAAAAACAATTTTAGAGAAATGCGGAAGCGTAAGTAAAAGTATTAACACTATTGCGCAAAACACGCGCTAAACACGCGCTAAACCCAAATAAAAATAAACCAACGGGGTTTTAAAATTTGTTGTAGACCCAATGCAAAGCATGCGTCCTAATTGTGCTCCAGACCTAGATACCTGTGAAAGACATGCTATGTGGGTCAGCGCAAAGGCTGGTGAGTTCATAAATGTCCATGCAAGAAAGAGTAAATATTTGTTGTAAAGATGTTTGTACCATAAATGTTTGTACCATAATAATCATAATCGTATTTGTAGCTAGCTAGGTCAATGATGCTATCACTATGTGGTTCACAACCGAAGCGTGACTGTTTGTGTTTGTAATGCCTTCCACCATCGCCTAACACGGACGATGATGATACTGTCTAGGCTAATGTTACACTTGTTCAACATCTAGTCGAGTTAGAGCGACTAACGCGGGTGGGGTTTGTCAAACCCAGTAGTACTACCAAAGATTACCTCGCTTTCTCATAAACTAACGGTTCGAAATGTAAGGACTTGTAATTCGTGTTATATGTTCGCACATACGTGATCAGCTGTACAATTATATTATCAAAAACTGTTTGAAGCATGTTCCTTTCTCTAACTGAAATACTTAGAGAAAATGTTCGAGAACTCACCTTAGAGAGCTCGGCAAGAAAGTTTAACAAAATGATGATGCTTTCCTACGAACCACCTATATGTTTGTAACTATGTAAGACTACAGTGTATGAAAAACTGGACTGACTCAATCGACCCATACGACTCGTTGTGCGTGTGAGTTTTCAAAATCTACATGTGATGATGACGGTTAACCCAAATTTAACCATCACGGTCGTTTATTTCATTCATGTTCGAATAATCGGAAAATCATTATATTGTACGTTGGTAAATCCCTAAAATACACACGATAGAATATACGGATTTTCAACATATATACGTATGATGGGTTTGTAAACACCTTTTAATGGACAATTAACCGGGTTAAAAATATTAGATTTCATCATAACACTAGAATGATGCTTACGAGGTTTTGAAACATGTTTAGAATTGTTCGGGGACCAATTAGACACCAATGGGTTGAAAGGATAATGACCAGAAAATTAACTTTAAAAAAATTTGTAGGCTGCAAGGGTCGAAATCAAGACCTCCAGCTCAAATGTACAAGGCACCAGCCGCTAAGCCAAATCGATTTTGTTTAATGAATTTGCTTCAGAAAGGCTTTATGTCACAGCAGTTTAAATGATCATGGAATTCGATGATTAAAAGAAAAAGAAGACGTTGTTGCCAGGTTCGAACCCGCAAACTCTAGGTTATGATTCAAGGACTAAACCACCAGGACAGTTGCTCTTTTCTGATTGTTTACATGATATGAAAACTATTAAACTAAAGGATTCCAGAGTCATCTTCTACCCATGAACCCTAATATCATCATCCGCCATTAACGTTCAAAGAAGCAATATTATGAATCAGAACAGGAGCTTTAATCGAATATAACATAACTCATACCTTATGTTGTTGGTTTAGAATCCAATTTCGTGATTAAACAGGTCGTTCTTCAAAGTTGCGAGTGAGTCGGATCCCGAACCGGAAACTGGAGTGGCGGCATCTCTCGGGTGCAATCATCGCCGGTGACACTCACGGTGGCAGCAGACAGTTGGAGAACGGTTGAAGGTGGTCGGAGGGGAGTGTGCCATGGTGATGGAAACAGTCGCGAACAAAGAGACTGATCGGAGGTGTGGGTCGGTTGCGGTGCTTCTTGAAAGAGGGTGTTTGAGAGTATTCAAATGATTATGAGCACCGAATTAATGATAAGAGATGATGGTTACGATCAATAGTTTCTAACCGATGACGCAATAGCTCGGGAATAACGGAGTCGGTTACCGGAAATTAGGAGCATCCGTGATATCCTGGGTATTTCAAAAATCAAGTTTGGTTTATTGGCAGTATATGTCCCTCACGGATTTACAAGGTAGGAAGCAAGTTTTAATAATTATAGAATAGGTCCTCTATATTTGTATAGCTAGAAACAAGTTTAAGTAATTACATGATTGGTCCCTAAAATGTTTAAAATACATAACCGACATTTAACCAACCATACTTTATAAAATACGCGTACTACAAAAAACCATTTATTTTTATAAAATGTATGGGATTGTATATTTAAATAAATACACCAATCATTATAATTACAACTTATAAAATTGTAAGTATATAATTCACATAAAATCATGAAATCATTTACATAAAATCATGTAACGATTTACATAAAATACGTGACATAAAATCATAAATGTTTTACGTGAAACAACGTCACACTAGATCATACAATATAAGATATAGTTCCACTGAAGTCATAGAACATCTAGTTCACATGAAACCATGGATCGTGCACGTTGGTCATGTTCGTTAAGTTAACTCACCGACGTCTAGACTTATCTGCAAATGCTCGTGTACTAACGAACACACCAACTCTAATTATATGTTTGGTGTAATGCCTGCACGTATGCTTGTTTGGAATCATGTACGTTGTGATAATGTCTATTAGTAACAGTGTACATTGTGTTAGCCAGGAATAACCTGAAAATGTCGGGTGTCACATCATCCCCTTGTTGAAAGAATTTTCGTCCCGAAAATTGAGTAATGTCGCTAGTTTGCTAAAAAAAAATATCCCAGTTGTCACATCATCCCCTTGTTGAAAGAAATTTCGCCCCGAAATTTAGCTAGTACTTTTGCTGGTCTGATGTTTGTCTGTGTTTGTTTGAATAACCGAGGATACCTTCGCATTGTTTGATCATCGCGTTTCTTTTTGCGAACTCTGATCCATGCCTCAAGTTTCCAACGAACCTTGAAGATTGGAATCTTGCTATGCTTGAGTTGTTTATGTTTTCCATCTTGGTCTATCACTTCCATTGGTTCCTCAGTGAAATGCAATTATTCATCGGTTACCAACCCCTCGAGTAAAAAAAAATGAGTTTTTTTTTCCGATAACCACGTCTCTAGGTTAGATGCATGGAATGTGTTGCGTATACCGTTAAAACCTCCCGGTAGATTCAACTCGTACGCTGCATAACTAATTCTATCAAATGGTCCTACGTACCGTGCGTTTGGTTTAATCCCATTTTCCCAAAAAGGATGAACCTTACTAGGGTGAGACCTTCAGTAGGATGTTTGTGGTGTAGTTGTTCTGATGTTTGCGAGACGCTGCCATACAGTCTAGGGTTTTGATTGATTCTTCGTGGTGTCTCATGCACAGTTCAGGATCTGTGATCTGACTATCACCAACCTCCGCCCAGTAGGTGGGTAGCCTATGTTTCTGCCTGTAAATACATCAAACGGTACTACCCAAATGCTACTGTGCTAACTTATTCTTGTTGAACACTCTACTAGGCGTTATAAACGTTTCCTCGTTGTTGTTGGAATCCATGACACATGCCCTACGCATGTTTCCTAATGATGTGAGTAGTCTGTTTGCTCTGTCCATCGGTTTGAGAATGATATGCAGTGCTCGTGTCCTCTCGTGATCTCAGTGCCTTTAGTAAAGTTACCCTCCATAATGGAGTGTAAATCGAGTGTCTCAACCCGATATAATTTAAATGGCACCCCGCGTCGTGAGACAATCTCCTTCCTGACGATCCGAGATAGCTTATCCGTTCTATGCTTCTCTTAGTTGATAGAAAACGTACAGGTTTGGTCAAATGATCAATTATCGCCCCATTCATATCACATTTGCTTGATATTCAAAGTATTTTGGTGGTAGAGTCCATAGAGTTTTTGTCTCCACTTCACATAGGAATGTTTCTGGTTATAGTAATAGTCCGGATGGTTCCTGATATACAGTCTTAACCGTAGAACAAGTCAGGCACTTGCTCACATAGATTCCAATTATAGCTTCCATGCTCGACCATTAGTAGAGCGTTTTCAAATGTTTATATCGCGTTCCCGAACCAGAATGAGCAGATTATAAAAACTGCGAGCTTTATCCGTTACTAGCTCTCTTACGTTCCCGTATTAGGGTGCCCATGCTCATCCCGTACTGATAGCGAATCTTATCTGAGTTGATTTCAAAGAGTCTATTGGTTCCTCGTAAAGATCTCATCCCTACATTAGCTTCTCACAGTGCCTCGAGTTAAGCATCATGAGTTTCCTCTGGTAGTTCAGCGTTTATAGAAGGCTGCTATGCTCGAACTCGGCTGAGTTTATGGGTTTGTTTTCTGCTCAAGGCATTAGCTATCACACTAGCCTTGCATGAATGATGACTAGGACTAGTTCTTGATTTAACGTTCCATCCCGCTTCCAAAGCACCATTAGTGTTTATATATAGGGTGTACCGCAGCTAACCCACCACACCTTTGGTATTCCAGAAGCGTACTAGTCGTCTACCATAACCGCCCTCCCTTTTGTTAGTGTGTAAATGAGTTAGAGATATGACGAGGTTATGATAGTAGTTACAAAATAAGGTTTTATCCCATGCCATTGCACCTGAGAATCCACGCTCACGTTATGCTATTCGCAATCTTGTAATCTTTGAGGCGATGTGTTTGGTACCATACAGATAATGTATCCAGATGTTGGATATGAATGCCATTTCACCCAATCCCAAGTCATGGTGATGTAGTCCTACTCGTGCATCTTCAGCTGACGTGTGGCATAGGTGACGACCGTCTCGCGTTGCATCAACGCACAACCGAGGCCTTGCTTAGAGGCATCTCAATATACCATGAAGTCTTTATTCTCCTTGGATAGGATAAAATCAGTGCGTTGCGGAGCTCTTGCTTCAGCATTTGGAAAGTCGTTCCGTGGTGATCACTTTGGTGTATGTAGTATCTTTTGTGGTCCAGGAGGTAAGGAGTTAAGCAATCATATATAGTCCTCTTGAAACATCGTCGGTAGCCATCCCTCAAATATGAAGTTGACGTCTTCCTTGTTGGTGTTGTTGAAGCTGGCCAATCCACGGTGACCTCCCTAGTAGAGTTATGAACTTGTATCCCTTTCTAAGCACGATAGGTTCTGACGGAGGCACTCTTTATGTTCTTCCTGGGTCTTGGAGTAACCCAGATATCTTTATAAACGATCTGATATCAGATCGATCGAGGTAGTATTTACACACGGGGTTCACAAGATCCATGAACATTGCTGATGCGTTGATCAATCCACCGGTTATGGCTAAAACCCGCAATGACCATACTGATTTACTAAACGTATTTTTCCAGGACTTCCTCCTCCCTAATTCTTAGTTGATGGTATACAAATTCTCCATTAACTCTTAGAACCATAGTTTGATCCCTGAAGTTGATTGAATATGTCGTAACTCGAGGTAACATTAATGGTATTGGAAGGTAACATTGTTCACTCGTGAAAATCGATGCACGTACACAAATTCCCATCTTTTTTTTAGACAAACCGTAACTCCCCCCGGCAGTAAGCTTGAATTGATTAATCCTTTGTTTGGTGACTCATGAAGCTAGGTGTATAACTATTGTGGTTTGCCAAGTGTGAGCCAGTGTGGTTCTTGAGCAATATTCGATAACCCGGGCGCGTGGTGAATCCAAGATCTAACCTAGCAATGAGATGTAAGGTCGGGTAGGTCTTTGGTAAATATTCTCGAAGGTTACAAATGACAGGAAAATCCCCGGTATCCTTTCTTACGTGGGTTTCTCATCCACATGAGCTAGAAGGGTGACGTGATCCCTCTGCAGACACCCACATGTCCTTAGATTGATATGTTGCCTAGGATAGACCCATTTTTTACCCTTAAACTTGACAGGGTCACCAGATCCGGCTCGATTATTGATAGAGTGAATAAATCTGTCATTTCTTGAAATCTCTCTTTTGATTCAAAATCGTGGTGTTTTTCATTCAAATCTTGCATTTTTTTTTTATTTCTAGCGTATGCCTAACCCCTATTGAGGTTTAGACGTCTCTCTTCACCTACAAAATGCTAACGATGCTTGAATCATTGTTGACGTTGCCCGAACCAAGCACGAATCGCTGTTTGTTCCATGAGCAATTTTCTTTTAAAGTACTCCTCTTTACCCCAAACATGCAGTGATGACTTCAGTAGCCTTAAGTTGGTTGTTCTGACCTTTATCACTGCCATATCTAGTCATGCGGCTCATCCTTCCGTACTTATGAAAATAATGCTTGCCACACGTGCGAGTGTGTTGGTAGTTACACTCGTTACACTTTGGAGTACTTTCTAGTGCACCCGTCTCGAACTTAACTGTTTGGTCCTGATTGCTCTACCTGGTGAAGAAGTTACTTGTCGAGTTACTAAGCTTGTGACTCTGTTGTTGTTGTTTGGTTTGTGAAACTCAATTCTAGATTTGCTACCACTCGTGTCGTCCCACTTTATCTTGTGTTCCGAAGTACCCATAACAAGCTTCCTAAAGAAGGGGACTTTGAGCTACAGCCTGGTCAGTAAGCCCACAGGCTAACTGATCTGCTTGTTGAAGGGTAGTGGGATTTAATGGAGTTCCATGATCCGAGTATGATGGCTAATCTAGCCACGTGAAGTTTTGTTTGCTTGTAATCCGGTTTCATTGTGCGTGGACGCAAAAGAGTCCATTCATTAGATAGAGTTATATAAGTTCCTTTTTCATAATTCTTCATCCTAAGATTCCGTAGCTTGCCCTCTAATTTCTGAAATTGTACTCCTCTCTTTGTGAATGTAGTGAATTTCCTTCCCAGGTAGTGGGTTTTCTGCATTTAGACCTAACGTTTATCCTTGGGTATTCCACCAGGTGAGTACGGGTCCCTTGAATGCTCTTATCAGTTGTTTGACTTTGTTGGCAAAGGGAAATCACACATCCCGAATGTCGATTTTATGTCTCCTTATTATATCTGAGTGAACTAAACACTCATTCTCTTTTGTTCAATGCATGAGGCTTACAACCCTACAGTTTCCTGGAAGTCCAAGTTTCTTGTCCTCCTTACCCCTGCCCTTGGGCATGAGCTGATAATGTTGTCGTTTAGAGTTGATCATTCAGTGGTTTCCGTTAGGTTGTAGTCATGTTAGTGTTAATGTCACCATGACTTCTTCCTTGGTTTCTCTTCACCCTCCTTGGCGTGAAGTGTTTCAGATATCGTACACATGAAAACCACGACCCGTGCCTCGAATATCTTGCCCTTTTCCTTGATGCTATATCGTTGCGGCCGCTCGGGCCTCATCGTCCCCATTTCTAGTGTTGTATTTGAACAATCGATCTTCATCTCAATGCCATGATCATTGTAGTTCAGGTCAACTGCTTTGACGTTGTGTCTTGGTCGGCTCATAAGGTCTCAAAGATTCTTCTTGACTTCAAGTAAGTTTGTGATCTTTCCCTGTTGTATTACGCACGTCTTGTAAGTTCACTGTCCACCTGGCCCGCACACGCTGCATGAACTTGTTACGTGAGTTTGCTACTCCTGAGCGTCCGTGTTGTTAGTCTGTCTTATTCGTCGTACCCTTAGTTCAGACGTTAATGGCCTAGCAGGTCTCTTACCCGCTCTGGATGATGTAAGGGATGTCAACATGTTCGTAATGTGATATATATATGTATGTGTATATATAATGAAATGCTAGATGAACATAACTTGTGCGTGCGTATGTGTATGACTAATGCAACTCTACGGCTATAGTCGGCCTACATGCAATGCCTAGTTCACTATAACCAATGGCTCTGATACCAATCTGTCACACCCTCAAAATCCACCTGCGGGGTATAACTGCGAGGCGTGTGACAAACCAGGACCTGAGTCATTAGCCATACCAAACCATGCAAAAACAATTTTAGAGAAATGCGGAAGCGTAAGTAAAAGTATTAACACTATTGCGCAAAACACGCGCTAAACCCAAATAAAAATAAACCAACGGGGTTTTAAAATGTGTTGTAGACCCAATGCAAAGCATGCGTCCTAATTGTGCTCCAGACCTAGATACCTGTGAAAGATATGCTATGTGGGTCAGCGCAAAGGCTGGTGAGTTCATAAATGTCCATGCAAGAAAGAGTAAATATTTGTTGTAAAGATGTTTGTACCATAAATGTTTGTACCATAATAATCATAATCGTATTTGTAGCTAGCTAGGCCAATGATGCTATCACTATATGGTTCGCAACCGAAGCATGACTGTTTGTGTTTGTAATGCCTTCCACCATCGCCTAACACGGACGATGATGATACTGTCTAGGATAATGTTACACCCGTTCGACATCCAGTCGAGTTAGAGCGACTAACGCGGGTGGGGTTTGTCAAACCCAGTAGTACTACCAAAGATTACCTCGCTTTCTCATAAACTAACGGTTCGAAATGTAAGGCTTGTAATTCGTGTTATATGTTCGCACATACGTGATCAGCTGTACAATTATATTACCAAAAACTGTTTGAAGCATGTTCCTTTCTCTAACTGAAATACTTAGAGAAAATGTTCGAGAACTCACCTTAGAAAGCTCGGCAAGAAAGTTTAACAAAATGATGATGCTTTCCTACGAACCACCTATATGTTTGTAACTATGTAAGACTACAGTGTATGAACAACTGGACTGACTCAATCGACCCTGACGACTCGTTGTGCGAGTGAGTTTTCAAAATCTACAAGTGATGATGACGGTTAACCCAAATTTAACCATCACGGTCGTTTATTTCATTCATGTTCGAATAATCGGAAAATCATTATATTGTACGTTGGTAAATCCCTAAAATACACACGATAGAATATACGGATTTTCAACATATATACGTATGATGGGTTTGTAAACACCTTTTAATGGACAATTAACCGGGTTAAAAATATTAGATTTCATCATAACACTAGAATGATGCTTACGAGGTTTTGAAACATGTTTAGAATTGTTCGGGGACCAATTAGACACCAATGGGTTGAAAGGATAATGACCAGAAAATTAACTTTAAAAAAATTTGTAGGCTGCAAGGGTCGAAATCAAGACCTCTAGCTCAAATGTACAAGGCACCAGCCGCTAAGCCAAATCGATTTTGTTTAATGAATTTGCTTCAGAAAGGCTTTATGTCACCGCAGTTTAAATGATCATGGAATTCGATGATTAAAAGAAAAAGAAGACGTTGTTGCCAGGTTTCGAACCCGCAAACTCTAGGTTATGATTCAAGGACTAAACCACCAGGACAGTTGCTCTTTTCTGATTGTTTACATGATATGAAAACTATTAAACTAAAGGATTCCAGAGTCATCTTCTACCCATGAACCCTAATATCATCATCCGCCATTAACGTTCAAAGAAGCAATATTATGAATCAGAACAGGAGCTTTAATCGAATATAACATAACTCATACCTTATGTTGTTGGTTTAGAATCCAATTTCGTGATTAAACAGGTCGTTCTTCAAAGTTGCGAGTGAGTCGGATCCCGAACCGGAAACTGGAGTGGCGGCATCTCTCGGGTGCAATCATCGCCGGTGACACTCATGGTGGCAGCAGACAGTTGGAGAACGGTTGAAGGTGGTCGGAGGGGAGTGTGCCATGGTGATGGAAACAGTCACGAACAAAGAGACTGATCGGAGGTGTGGGTCGGTTGCGGTGCTTCTTGAAAGAGGGTGTTTGAGAGTATTCAAATGATTGTGAGCACCGAATTAATGATAAGAGATGATGGTTACGATCAGTAGTTTCTAACCGATGACGCAATAGCTCGGGAATAACGGAGTCGGTTATCGGAAATTAGGAGCATCCGTGATATCCTGGGTATTTCAAAAATCAATTTTGGTTTATTGGCAGTATATGTCCCTCACGGATTTACAAGGTAGGAAGCAAGTTTTAATAATTATAGAATAGGTCCCTCTATATTTGTATAGCTAGAAACAAGTTTAAGTAATTACATGATTGGTCCCTAAAATGTTTAAAATACATAACCGACATTTAACCAACCATACTTTATAAAATACGCGTACTACAAAAAGCCATTTATTTCTATAAAATGTATGGGATTGTATATTTAAATAAATACACCAATCATTATAATTACAACTTATAAAATTGTAAGTATATAATTCACATAAAATCATGAAATCATTTACATAAAATCATGTAACGATTTACATAAAATACGTGACATAAAATCATAAATGTTTTACGTGAAACAACGTCACATAAGATCATACAATATAAGATATAGTTCCACTGAAGTCATAGAACATCTAGTTCACATGAAACCATGGATCGTGCACGTTGGTCATGTTCGTTAAGTTAACTCACCGACGTCTAGACTTATCTGCAAATGCTCGTGTACTGACGAACACACCAACTCTAATTATATGTTTGGTGTAATGCCTGCACGTATGCTTGTTTGGAATCATGTACGTTGTGATAATGTCTATTAGTAACAGTGTACATTGTGTTAGCCAGGAATAACCTGAAAATGTCGGGTGTCACAT
>JBCNJP010014813.1:0-10503 GCA_039602395.1 Deinandra increscens subsp. villosa | reverse complement strand
GCACACCCTCACACTCCCGAAGGATATGGTCCTGAAGCTCCCAGGATTGGGCCCTCGAGGCCACGAAAGCGTAGGAGGAGGCCTCGACAGCCGAGAAGACCCCAAGCCCCCCAGCTTGATGGGCAAGGAGGAAACCCGCCATTGGAGGTCCCCAAGGAAAGGCCCACCACACACGACAATATCTTTAATGGTCGCGCGAAGGTCGTTGTTAAAAGCCACTGCTGCCTTAGCCACATGAAGGGGATAACAGGTTCTGAGGCCAAAGGAAAGTTTGGCGATACCCATACACGAACGGAGCAGGAGGAGGGCACATTGGGGATCACCAAGTTTGGGGAGGAGGCGCATAAGATCAACAGCTGTATTGGCCCTCCTCAAAGCCAAACCTTGGATAAACCCCCCATCGTTGCTGACCGCTCTGCCTAAGAGCTTCACCCCTAAGGTCGGCCTGCTGATGCCAACATGGGAAAAGCCCCGGAAGAGTCTTCCTACCATCACAACTCGGCCAGAAAAGTTCGGTCTTCTTAATATTAAGGTCCAACCCTAACGAAGGACCCATAACCTTGATGATTTCGAGAGCCCTGGAAACCTCTTCAACATCCCCAATGATCGTGCCATCATCGAGGTACCAAGCTTGTAGAAGGAGGCGGCAAGAGTCCCGGATGTGGTGGATAAGGGGGTGAAGAACAAGGGCAAACAGGAGTGGGCCCAACGGGTCACCCTGCTGGACCCCCGTAGTGGCCTAAATATGATCGTTCCCCAAGTACAAACGAGTCGGCTGCCCATATAAGAAGTCCACCCAAGGCGAGATAGTCGGGCACCTTAGCCGAACCTCGCGTAGTAAGGACGAGCGGTCGACAAGGTTAAAGGCGTTAGAGAAGTCCACGGTGAGCATGGCAAGGGACCCATCGGTATACCGGGCATCTAGGAGATGATTGACACTATGCTAAATAGCCTTGGCCCCCCTGGGGACACCAACCCCGAACTGGAAGTCTTGGAGGTATCGGGTCATGTCCTTAGCAACCCCATCTTATAGCGATTTTAGAAACCAGTCGGCGCCACATAGTGCCCACCACAATAGGCCGAATCCCATTTCCAGGCTTTAATAGCGGCGTGAGGGACGCCGAGGCAACGAATTCCGCAAGACTAACTGGGCACCTCCCCCCCACCCAGCCACAAGTTAACGACTGAAGCCATAGCACCCAAAAGGTCATTGGCAGTGGCAGACCCTACCTTACAGAGACTGTCCAAAAAGTGCTGAGCCCTCAACCCATCCCTACCACAAGAAGTCCCTTTAGGAAACGATTTAATGCCGTCGAGGACCCAATCAGCGGTAACGACTAGCGCGGGCTCAGCAAAAGGGTCAGTAGGCATGGAGGGGCCCGGACGAGACGGGTGCTTGGCCACCAAAGCGCGAATAGTTTCAGCGTTATACGGCGCGACCCCAGAAGAGGATAACACCTTCACAGCAGCAGTAAAATGGCCATCCGCGACCTTACGGAGACACGGTTTGACGTTAGGGGTGGCCTGGTCACCTTTATCTTTATCAGCCTCTATGCGCGAGGCCCCCCACACGTCCCCCCCCGGGAAACGTCAAGGAGACGACCAACCAACTGCTCGACCCCATATTCCCCCGCCCAGGTGGATAAGGAAGTCATGATGGAGCGACACTGCAAAGCCTTCCGATTCCCAGAGCGACATTCCTGCCGACTCTGGGGTTTAAAAACCTGCAGCGTGCATCGCGGGAGGAGAAGAAGGCGCACCCAGGCGGCCACAGAATCAGGCCAACCCACCACCGCGAGGAGAGCATTTTTAAGGGCTTGGGAGAAAGCCATGCGACAACTGTGCGGGATGCTCTTAAAGTAGTGCAACGGGCCCTGAAAACACAATCAAGGAGCTCCACATCCAACAAGAAGGAGGACGTGGGGGAGCCCAAATCGATAGGGGATTGGGGCACCGAGATCCCAATGATATGGGTACCCTCACCCCCAACCGGGGTAACGTACCGGACGATGCCGTCAGGGTGGTGGCACCCACGACTCAAGGCATGAATCCTCATACACCTTCCACACAACCACACTCCATGGCATTTTAAGGCCCCGTCGATGGCCAGAAACATATCGAGGTCGGTAGCCAAGGCCCATCGCACAGAAATCTGACGATCTTCAGAGGAGAGGTGAAGGGTTTTGAGGTGGGCGACGAGACGGGAGATACCCTTGGCTCCGACGTCCCCATCGGGGCAACAGTGAATGGAGCGAAGTGGGCAGCGGACACCACCCGGGCCAAGGGCCGATACGGAACCCATAAAGGAGAAAAAGAAAAGGAAAAAAAAAAGAAAAGGAAAAAGAAAAGGAAAAAGAAAAGGGGAAAGAAAAAGAAAAAGAAAAAGAAACCGGGACCCCGCAAACAAGCAGGAGCGGAGCACGACCTAACGAGGTGCTAAAGCAGCAACCGCCGGTATGCCAACCGGAGGTTGGCAAAGCCTGGAGACAGTAAACGATAATCTACATCCCGGGTGGGTACGGGAAGGGACGACAACCCAACAACCGACGTCCACCAAAGGGGGGCGGACCAGAAGGCTCGCGGTCCAGAAGACGAACGGACCAGAGGGCACGGACTGGATAAAAATAAAATACTATAACACTAGTGTTGTTTGGATAATTATAAATCTAGAATCTGGAAGTAATGTTTATGTTTATACAAAAAGCACACAATCGTGCCTGAACCGTGAACCCGCACGCACAGGATTGTATATGGTATTTAAACATGTATATAAACTCATACACAAATAACACCCGGTGGACCAGAGCCAGACCAGAACCGGCGGACCAGAGGAGGGGGGCGGACCAGGGCCGGACCAGGGCCGGACCAAAACTAGCGGACGAGAGCTGGACCACTGACGGAACAGATGAAGGGGCGGACCAGAGCCGGACCAAAAACCGGCGGACCAGTGGAGGCGCGGACCAGTTCAAACTGGTCCGGCGGCCCGTTGGGGGAGGTCAGGCAGGGGGCGGCGAGCAGAGAGGGTGGAGAGGGCGGAGGCAGAGGAAGGGGGCGGTCGACGGCGAGAGAGGAAGGAAGGAAGGGTGGATGTGGGCAGCGATCTGAAGGAGGAGGGCGGAGAAAGGGCAGGGGAGAGAGAGGAAGAAAAGAAAGGTGGAGAGGGTGGAGGCGGCAGAGAGGGTGGAGGAGGAGGGTGGAGGAGAGGGTGGAGGCGGCGGACCAGATCGGAAGTCAAATTTGTAGAGAAACTGCTAAGATCAAAGCCCGGAATAAGGTCACGGAGGCCAACCAACGCATCTTGCTAAATAGGTTCTACCAGGATCAATAAATAATGGCCGATAACACAGATATATAATTGTTTGTTCACATCATGACTAGATAGCCAATTTTATATAACAAGTTATTTAAAATGCATGTCACGAATGATGATAGGGTTCTCATTTCCGTTAAACGATCACATATTAAAATTTTATTTTAATAAACCCTATTTGGTAATTTAAAATCTAAGCCATCCTAAATCTAGTCTCACTTGGAACATATTTACCGAAGCGTTAGTGTTAGAGCTTTAGCACCGCACTTGGCGTCTAGAGTATCATCCTAGGCACGGGGGTCTTATTGATATCCTAGGCCCTTGCATGTGTCACTAATTTAGGATGACTATTACTTTCTTTTCAAGCATCTATAGTGATGGAGCTTTAGCACCGCACTATTGGTGTCTTGAGAATAAAGTAGGCATGGGTGAGGCTAAACGTATCATTGCATAACACTTGTTATTGCGGCCTCATAACCGAGAGTTGTGACTTGTCATTAGACCCATACATATAAATTCTTCTTCTAGGTAGATGATGGAATGGGCTTTTGATTCAGGTGTTAGTATGAACACCTTGTGTTTGTACAAGTGGAATTTTATTTTGTCTGTTAGCGGTTACATGACGTCCGAGGTAAGGAAGAGCCAGGTGCATCATGTTGGAAACTTCTTGGAAAGTTTTTGTCTAGTTGGTCTAATGTTGTATAAGGTATGGTTATGCTCGTGTATTGCTAGGTGTAGTTATAAGCTAGTAACTTCCCCTTCTTTATATAAGCGGGGTGACGATCTTTGTTATAATAATCGGGTTTTTTGGGTTCCTAAAGTGTGTTTTGGAGATCATTGTAGAGTTCTTTGGGGGAATGCCCCTGTTATGATGTAATTTTTTGGTTTCTATAATATTTTCCGGGCAACGCCCATTACCCCCAAAAAAACATTGCTTTCTCCTTCAGAAATCCCAGTTTTCTTCTTGAGGACGTTGATAAATAAAATAAAATAAAATAAAACAATAATAATTATGATAGAGCTTAATTTCTTGACATGTACAGAAATATGAACCATGTAATTACCACCTGATCTATCAGTTAGTTCTTTGAAAGCCTAATTTGTGAATAAATAAGCTAATCGACTAAAATGGAATCTGACATTGGAATTTGCTCTTTAGATGCTTAATCCATTCCATACATTTGATAGTGCTTAGAGAGGACAATCTGAATATTAATCATATATCAATTTTGATTTAAATTAGCATATTTTACTACTTTGAAATTCAGTCTTACTGCATTTATTATAATTCACGGATAAAGTCTCTATGATGCTGGTTATAGATAAAAGATGTAGTTTTTTTTTCATTATTGTTTTGCCACAAATTTAATAGAATACTCATGTTTTAAATAATTCATTTTCTTTATTTAACATGCTCGGGTGTTCATAGCAAGCATACACAAACACCAACACATAAGATGCAGCTAATAGCGAGTCTTTGTTCTTCGTTGTGCATATTAGTTTCTCCAATATTAATGTTAAGTATTTTCCACACAATGTTGTCACACCCCACCCGGACGGTGGGCCCCTGGGGGATGTGTCGTGGATCAAAGTCAATCTCACATTGAACGACAACTAAAGAATTTTAGAAATCGCTGTCATTTTGAAAAAAAAAACATTAGTTTTTAATTTGCGGCAGAAAAGTATGATGAGACATTTTTTAAAAGGATTTCATAATTATAAAAACCGTATCTCAAGTTATGTAAATAATTCTTTGAAAGTTCAAAAATCATGACTTTTTGTATGAAATGCAGATCCTATATGCGTATGTCATCCATACAAATGCAAGTAAAGCTCTAATCGTGAAGCTGGATACATGAGAAATACATGCTAAAATGGGTCAGTTTTCATGTACAAGTTTCACAAGTTCATAAAGTTGGTGATAACATGAGTTTATACAAATGACAGTTTTCATGTACCAGTTTCACAAGTTCAAACAAAAGGTTAGTTTTTGTAGACCACAAGGTTTCCAAAAACGACCATTGTTGCTTAAAGCAATAGTAAATACACTTACTATTACCGCGAGCTCCCGTAACCGAAGCTTGACCAATATAATAATTGCCCATCCTAATGCCTTATCTTAAACAATTATGCACTCGTGTGACAACACGGTCAGTGGTTAAAGCAACTAACCACGAGATGGGGTGTCAACCCTAATAGATCTATTCACAACTTTCACGCTTCTGAACCATGAATTAATCAACACATGATAGGGGACTTTATTAAGATAAAGAACACTCATGTAAAACGTAATAAAGTCAATGTACTTGTGTCTAAATTCAAGAGCCCATGCATTCTTCCCTAAAAGTGTTTAAAAACAGTTTAAAAAGAGGGGGCGTGAAATTCACATGTGAGTGATACTCGAGCCTACAGAGAAATTCTGACCTAAATACATCCTAAGAATATTAAAACACTTAGGTTCAATATGCGATATGACTAATATGCAAGATGTTTATCCAATTCTTAAGACTTAGTCAGGATACTCATATCCTTGGGAAAATGTTTTCGAAAAGCAGACCATTTGTTAATTAACACATATAAACATATTCCTCAAATATATTCACATAGAGACGAACCTTGTCTTAACATGTCATAACCATGCAAGATTACACACAGACAAGTACATGATATGAATCACAATCCACATGAGATAGCACTTTTACCCGTAGGGTTTTACATTTCTACAAAATACTATTTTGAGATTCGTCAACGTCAAATAACATATAATATTCCATATTACATATCATGATCAACAAGAATTTCACGTGCGGCATTATTCTCAGACAACAAGCAATTTAAGTTTGTAATTCGACTTAATATTATTCCATAATTTTAATCCATCATGTCGTAGGTTCATTAATACTAGCAATGTGTACGTAATAAACATGTAACTACAAACACTTGTTCATGCACACATATAATCATGTTATATTCTAGCATGGATCTCCTAACACAATTTCATGTTAATTGAAAATTAAGTTTCTGTGGATAATATACAACACATCATGCTAAGCTATTCATGCATCTTCTCAAAGATTCACATAAAATCATAAGAGGGTTTTCCTAAGTTAGAAATCGTGCATTTCTATACGCATATCAACGATTCATATGAGCACTTATTGTTTGATATTGTATGTCCAGACCCGATAATATCACAGAACCCGACTCAGTTGTGAATTGTAAGAGTTACACTGAGGGCAACTGAGAACTAAACTCGCTTAAACAGTTAACCGATGTTCTACAGAAATGAAATGATTAACATAATTATTTATAATGATTTATAAATAATGATTAATCATTAAATATATTATTATTGATTAGTTAATAATAAATTAGCAGAAATTAATTATTAAAATATTTAATAATTATGCTCGGTTGGATAAGAATAAAAGATACTAATTTATCTTTTAGTAAATCAAATTTGGTTGGATAAATATGATTTATCTAAAACTAATTTTATTTAAAAACATGGATGGATAATTTAGTTTAAATAAATTAGTTTCATTTAAAAGATAATTATACATGACTTATGGATTGATAAGAGTGAGTTCAAACTAGTTGTAGTTTATCTACAATTGCTTAGGTTATTATTTAAGTACCACAATTGAAAGATTAAAGGGTTAGAGAAATTAATCAAAAACTCTCTCTTTCAACCTCTCGATCTCTCTCTCTCTGCAACGCCAACAAGCCGGCCTCCGCCACCCACCGCCGTCCAGCTATCCTTCGCCAGCCATCACGCCGCCGTAATCGCCGGCAACCTCCGCCGCTCGACGATGTTTTCTTTTATGTCATTTACTCCGGTCGCAAGTCCAGCCCCGCTTTTATATCCGATCAACAACCACCGACAACCACTTGTAGTCGGATACCCACCGTCGTCCGCCGCCAACCATCGCCACCCACCGGCCACCGTGATTTCTGCTCCTCATCGCGGTACGCGACCCACTTTGCTCGGCTTCTACGCGTGCGCGAGAAAAACTGTGAGACCGTTTTTCTCCCGGTGTGTTTCCGTTCACTAGCGTTATCTCGTTGAACCTTGGTGTCTCGAACATTTATTCGACATACGGCTCAGGTATATCTAAACTCCGGTTTTAATTTAGATATAATTATAAATTATTTCTATAGTATATGTAGATATAATTGTATATTTATTTATCACAATTATATATGATTTATTATATAAGCATTTAAATATATATTATATATATTTAAATAATATTAGTGTTTGCGTGTTATGGTGATTGGATCTTGTTGTTTTATTGTCACTAGTTTTTCGCATTTTTATAAGATATATACTGTTGCCGCTGCTCTGATACGATTAATATGATTAATCTATTAATATTATGTTTGGTAAAATAGACTTTGTAATCGGGTTTTAATGAAAATATAAAAAATTACTTACCGAGATCGAATACCACTGACAAAACCCAACACGTATAATATCATTTCAAGTTACATAATATGTCATAATTGGTTCACATTACTCATGAAGCATGATATACAATTCACATGTGAAACATAAAGCATAAACAAAATTCTGAAATTATTCATAGAATTTGTCGAAAATTTAGGTCGCTTTCAGGTCTTGATTTACCAAATCAAATGAGCTATTTAGGTCTTGAAATTTTTATGAAAGCTAGATATATGTCTTAGATTTTTCAAAAGGTAAGATTCTCAATTTAATGATATTTTTAAGGTGTTAAAAACATTTTATTTGTGACTAAGGTTCCATCAGGTACCTACACAAACCAGTTGATAGAAAAAGCTATATTTGGGTGACCAAAGCTCAATTATAATTTACCAAACAATACAACTTTTTAAGCTAACTCAGAGTACTATATTTTGGAAAAAAAAGTTTGCTTTAGTCGGATTTTTTTATAAAGTTATGGTTTGTGAAAGTGATACCAACATTCTGTAAAACACAACATTTTTTTACCACTTATCTTGTTAATTGCTTTTGAGGTATCAAATCTCAATGAAATTGATGAAACTAGTTGGGTTTGAAAGCTAACTCATTAAACTTAATTTTAGAATAAAAAATCGATCAATATGTTATGGATGAGTTATGAACTGATGAAATCGATGTATTTTCGGACAGAATCTGAAGTGGACAATTTAGATATTTAACATGGATTTACTCATCAAACCAAATCATAACCACCATAGATCATCAACTTGAAGTTGATAGAACATGAACATGTACATATCATATAACCAAAACTACAAATCAACAATCAAGGATAACTTATGCTTCGTTCCCGAGTTTATTTAAGAAAAGAAAAGAAAAGAAAGGAAAGGAAAGGAAAGGAAAGAAACGAAAGGGGATGATTCATTTCCTTCCAATTCCTTCCAAATTGAAAGGAAACAAAAACATTAAAAAAATATGTTAGTTTTCCTTTCCTTTCCCTCCCCATTCCTTAAGTGAAACTCGAGAACACAACATTTTTATTTTCTTTCTCTTTCCTTCCTTAAGTGAAACTCGGAAACACAAAATTTTTACATTTCATTTCCTTTTCTTTCTTTTCCTTCTTTAAGTGAACTCGGGGACACAGTGTTAGGTTTAATTCATAAAAACCTTTATAGATCATAGTTTAGAAAAGCTCTTTTTGTTTTACAACATAGTTTATAAAAATAGATTTTTTTAAAAGACTAGGATGAACACCTGGAGTATCAAAATATTTTAGATTATACCTCTAGCACAAGGCTAGGTGACGGGTTGTAACAAATGATGAAGAGAAACTCAGAGTGCTCGGAAGAAAGCTTCACATGAATCAACAAGGGTGGCAGCTTGGTTGAACTCGGGCTCGATAACGACGGGGTAAGGGGTTGAGCTGGGATCTCCGATGGTGTATGGTGGCTGTTAGGTGGCATATAACGATGGATGGTGGCAGATTATGGTGATCGGGTGGAACCCGATTCAGAAAGGGTGAGAGCAAACGATGGAGAGATGAATGAGAGGAGTTTGTGTGCTTCAAACCTTGATCAACCTCCTCTATTCATAGGTGATTTCCAACCAACATCATGATTACCATATCTTGTACCATGGATTTAGTATTAATTGTAGCATGGTTTTAAAGATTTTCAAGAGATTATGGAGGAATTTGGAGGTATTATTTAAGGGTGATGATGATGGAGTAAGGTGGATGGTGGTGGCGGTTGTAGTACAACCATCAAATGAGAGGAATCGAGTCAGGTCGGGTGATATCGGGTCAATCGGGTAGAGCATTCACAGCAGGGTCGCTATCCTTATCCTTATAATTTATACTTTTATCATTACTTTTTCGCTCTCTTCCACTCACAACCATAATTAACCAATACTTTTTATACATTTATCATTACATTTTCTCTCTCTTCCAATCCCTAAATTTTAGCAAATCACCAAAAATTTTTTCAAATATACAGATTTTGTAAAGTTTTTCTCATTCCTCTACTCACAACCACTCACAACCAAACCTTAAATTATACAGATTTACACTCACATATTTTTTAAGGAACCTACCGCGAATGCTCGTAATCGGGTATAGAGGTAACATATAGAAAACGGGTTTTGAACAAGGAATGCCTGAATGAATAATACCGGAATAAAGAACAAACGAATAATATCAGAATAAATAATAGGCGGATAATGATCCAACGATTAAATGAATGACCGGGTGTTTCAGGTGTTTTTAATAAATAAAAACGAGTTCAAGATAGACGTAAAAAAGATTGTTACAAAGGATACGGGTTTAGAAAGTGTCATCCAAGACTAAAAAGAATTACTTTTGATAAATAAAAAGTCACCTATAAAAATGCGAGAGACGAGGTAAATAGTAAATATTTAAATAAATATATATTTTGATTATTCATGAAATATTAAATTCCCAATGTCTCATGTATTCTGGTAAAAATGAAAATTAAATTAATCGTAATAACAATTAATTAACACATAATTATAGATAATTAAAATACAAATGAGGATCAAAATTTGCGATTGTCACATTCTCCCCTTGTTAAAGAAATTCGTCTTGAAATTTAACATTGAACGTCATTCGTATAGCATTTATACATTTACAAGCTTTTATAACTCTTTTTTAAGTTTCTTCGAAGTAAGAGTTTTTTTAGAATAATCCAGCCTTTGGTTGGTGAGCAAAATCTATAATAGTAAGGGTCATTTA
>JBCNJP010014812.1:0-10505 GCA_039602395.1 Deinandra increscens subsp. villosa | reverse complement strand
ACATCTACCCAACTGTTGTCTTCTAAGGCTTCAGCTACCTTCTTGGGTACTTCTTGAGACAGAAATACAGCATGCAAACAAATATTTGCATTAGCAGATTTACTCCTTGTTAACACAGGTGCAGACATATCTCCAATAACATTACCCAACGGATGATTCTTGTTGATTCTTCCATTTGATGGTATGTTGAGCCTAGGAAGTGTGTGTTCAAGCTCAACATTACCAAAATGTGATACAATATCTGAAACTTCAACAGCTTCATGAGAACTGGTGTCTGAATTGTGGGTCAGATGCTCACAAATAAACTCATTAGATGCAGCATCATTGGAGTTTTCAGGTTCACTTGACCCAGAATCAGTGTTCTCCACAGTTTCTAAAATTGAGTTTTCCGGTTGAACTTGAACTAGAGAATTGAGTTCCGCTTGGACTGCAACCGAAACTATCTCATCATCGATTTGAACTATTTCAAATGGTTTCTTTCCATTGTCTGGCAAGATAGGCTTGATACTCATTGAAGAGAAGAAGATTGGCTTCTTGATTTCAGCTTGGTTACTCTTCCAATGTTCATCAGCTGACCTACAAGAATTCTGTCCCTGCACTGATGTACTCACAGGCTTATCAACATGCATGTTGAAAGCAGTAGTTAGTGCGTCAATATCAAATAACCAGGTAGGCTGAGACTAAAAATTGTTGGGAGATTTTTCATTAAAAGATACGTTTATAGTTTCTTCAACAATTTTCGTTCTCTTGTTGTATACTCTGTATGCCTTAGACACACCAGAATATCCAACAAAATATCCTTCATCTGCCTTTTCTGCAAATTTAGGCAATAGCTCATTGGTTCTTAATATTGTGACAGGACAACAAAATGGCTTAAAGAAATAAATATTTGGCTTTCTTTTTCTCCAAAGCTCATATGGTGTCTTGTTCTTGCCTTTAACAATTAAGATCCTGTTTTGGACATAACAGGTAGTGTTTACTACTTCTGGCCAAAATATCACAGGGAGTTTAGAGTCTGCTAACATTGACCTAAAAGCTTCAATTAGTGTCCTATTTCTCCTTTCAGCAACACCATTGTAAAACCGATATACGATCTTATTACTGCATGCTTTGATTAATCTAGTGAAAACGAGAAGTAAATAAGAGAATTCTTATTGAATCACTTGAAGATTACAAAGACTCTCTCTGGTTTCTCTCTCTAACTCACACACAGAAAAGTGTAGAAATGACAGAAGTAGTAAGATATCATTCTAACACACGGTATTTATAGTTAGTGACAATCTGGCCTGCGTACCAACTGGTGGACCAATTGGTACGGGCGTACCAATTGGTACGGCGTACCAGTTGGTACGGCACCATTGATATTGCCACTACAACTCATAGACTTGTTCTAATCTAGATACAATACACGAGACACATTGTAGCATAGGAATATGCTCTAACAAACTCCCCTTAACGTGTAGTGTATCTATTCTCTAACTAAATTTCAGTCCTCAATCGTCAACATTGCTCCATCCGATCTTTGACTTGAAATTCTTGTCAGGAATAGAGCTTGCATAGCTGGATCACTCTTGAATCATCTTTGATCTTCAAGATCTACTTGTGAAAGATACAAAAAAACTCCCCCTTTCACCATGCTTGAGCCTTGACACACATAACCCGCAATTTCAGAAGACATAAATGTGGTTTCCTTTTTCTTTTGAAAATTAATTTAATTTTGGTGCAAAACATCTCTTTGAGAATCCAAGATATAAATTTGAAATTTGATTTCATATCACATGTCGATCGGTCGAAAACAAATAAGAAACAAAATCTTTTTGGCTTTTCGAAAATTTATATGAAAACACACCTAATTTTTTTTGGAAATTTCTAATTTTATGCTAAAACACACCTAATATCTTTTTGGAATTTTCAGATATGATACATAAATGCAATACAATTAGACACTATTTTGGTCATTTGCGATAAAGATCACAACTTGGGATCATATTGAACATAACATGCTGAACTACACTTCAATTTCAATTACTTCAGCGCATAAGTCAAGTCGATTGCTGGTATAATTTGTCCAACTTAAACTCAGGCACAATCATACTCATAACATCTGGATATGTTATTGTATTGATTAGATTTGCTTTGACCAGTGTACCCCACACTATCAGACATACTCAGATATGTATTTGCTTATCACACTTTGTAATTTCACTTGTGATCTAATCACATAATGATTGTTTTCATGATATCGTCATCTGTGTTCCATGCAAAAAGAAATCAGAAGGTTAAATCGTCTACCTTAAGGTCGATCTTTCGATACGTAGATAAGGCCTCTGATTTAACAAAATAAGAAAATTAAAACAAGTTGAAATTATATAACCCAACAAGAATCAGGTCGGTACTTCCGTACACGTAGAGAAAGTCCGATGAGTTATACGAAACACAAAAGAAAATAAAGTAGAACGTCAAACGAACAACAAATAGGTCGGTCTTGTGGACACGCAGAGAGAGTCCGATCGTTTGACAAAATAAAGAAAATCAAATAACTTTAAATCTTTGCAAAATGAACACATGTTTACACAGTGACTTCTCATTTTCTTTTTCACACATATCTATTCAATATCTTGAGATATGCATCAAGATGTAGTTCACTTGGTCAAGCATTAGTATTTAATGAATATCATATTTGAATACTTTCTGATTTAATGTCGAGCCTGCCAAGCACATCAAATAATGATCTTATGGCGTTTCATCTATTTTATCCATGAGTCAGACATGTAAGCCAATGTACCATCATTTCCCAATCATGTTGTATACAATTTCTCATTTTCCAATGTTTTTGTATTTTTCTCTTTTTCTCCCCCTTAAAATGAAAACTCTATTTTTGGATTTTCATTTTAACAAAAACACAAAAACACTATTTTTGGTATTTTCAATTTTCTCCCCCTACACTACAAACAAAAAGCATTAAAGAAAGAAAATTGACCTTTCGACATGGATACCTTTTCGATTTAGATTTCAGAAAATTTTAGTTTTTTAAATTTGATGTCACATGTAATTTAACTTAAATCAGCAAACTACTCCTCCATCAGCAACTTTTCAATCACCGATAGGTCTTGTAGAAGTACCTGCACAATGGTCAAACACATCCGTTCATAAACGACCCGAAGCGAATCGCTTCTGGTCGACCAGTGTCATGATTTCCTTTTGAAACCACTTTAGGTTTCCAGGTTTGTTGTTTTGGTAAATCAGTATCTGATGAACCCGTCACAGTAGATTGTGACGAACAACCGACAGATGAATCATTTTGAAATTTACGTAAAAACCTTCTTTGATGTTTAAAATATGTCGGTTAAAATTCATCAAATACTCTACCATATTCATCAATAAATCTGTATATGGCAGATCTACCAACATAAGGAACATATCTTTTCCTTGAACTAGAAGCAATAGTGACATGACAATATTGTGCCATATGCCCTTTTTGTCGGCAATTGTAACACATACGATTGTTTACATTTTTCCTCTTTGGTCTCTGCAAAGCTTCACAAAAATATTCATCTCCAAAATGATCATAAAAATATTCATCTCCAAAATGATCATAAAAATTATCTTCAGATCAACATTCTTGCCAAAAACTTCAGCAATTTTCTGAGCATCCACACAATGAAGTGAAAATTCTTTATCAGAAAAAAATTTGTTCCGAACCCTTGAGTTTGTAATACCTCTCGGGTTGAACCTTGTCAGCTTTAAAAACATCTTTCTTTACTTGCTTCAAATTTTGTTGTTTTGAACCTTGAGACTCATCAACTTTAACATTCTTGGTCTTGAAACCCAAACCAACATGCTTTCCCGACACTTTTTCTTCAGAACCAAATGATTTATGTCCATTCTTTGCAAGACGAGAAAACTCAGCTTTCACTGCTTTAACATTCTTTTGTTCATAGAAAATTCTTTCATCAATAGCAGTCTTCTCAGTTGAACTTGCTGATTTCTCTTCTTTCTCAACAACCTCTGCCTGAAAATCTGAAAACTTTACTTTTTGAGAGGACAATTCTTGAATTACATCTTCCAACTTCTTATGTTCACCTGTCAACTCTTCTATCTTTCTTTTATTTTCAGCAACCAACAACTCATTTTCTTTTATCAATCCTTGAATCTTCTTGTCTTTCTGAGAACAAAACTCACAACTTGATTCATAGCAACTATTTCCAGAACCACTTATTTTAGATTCTGAATTAGTTACTTCTACTTCATCATCACTATGAACAATTTTGAGCAATCATCGCAGATGGAGCAAAAAGTGTAGACTCATCAGGAAAATCTGCAGCCCAATCATAACCTTCATTCGATGTTAGTGATTTTGACTCAGAAGTAATAGCTGTTAAAGCAATTGGATGTGAATCATTAGAAGTTCGCCCCCAGTTATATTGTTTATCAACTTGAGAAACTAAAGCTGTTGGAGACTTTGATGAAGAAGCATTTGATTTTGAACATTCACGAGCAAAATGTCCAAAATTAGAACATTTGAAGCATTTTGCCTTTGATTTATCTATGCCAACCTTGCCATCTGGATTTAAACTTTGAAATCCAGTCTTCTTCTTGAATCTTTTGACTCGTTGAGCTAACATTACTAGTTGCCAATTAATATCCATTTGTTCAAGATTATCTGGATCAATTCGATCAAAATCTTCTTCAACCAAATTAGTATCAAGCCACCATTCAACAATCCATAATATGAAGATAATAAAGCAGAAATTAATGCCAAATGTTCATCAGGTGTTTTTGTAGAAAAGGAAGTCTGACTTGAATGATTTGGAATAGTGAAGTTACATCCCCTTGATGAATTTGCATAATTTCCTGAACCATGACTAGCAACAAATGTTGTTTGAGGTGGATATGATGAATCAAAACTAGATGATTTAGAATTTGCATTGATGCTTTTAGAATTTTGACCATGATATAATTCCGGATTTTGTAATTGAGGAGTTGATTTGTTGGATGTCATCATTTCCATTTCTCTAGCATGCAACTTCTCGGTTAAACCATGAAATGACAATGTTGAGTATTCCTTATCATGAGTAAGTAGTAGAACATAATTCTCCCACTTTGCTGGTAAAGCTTCCATCAGTTTCTCTTTAAGTTCCTCATCGGTCTTTTCAATGTTCACCACTTTCATTTCACTTATTAGATGTGAAAATCTGGATACAAGTGCAGGAATATTTTCTTTATCATAGTGTTGAAAATTTTCAAATTCTTTGTTCAACACTTTTCTTTTACTCTTATTGTATAGATCATTGCCTTCACATCTTGCAGATAGTGCATCCCACAACTGTTTTGACTTTTTGCAGGTACTAAACTGATGTAACAATTCAGTGGGTAACGCCATTGTTAGATAACCAAAAGCTTTTTCTTCAAGCTCATAGAGTTTTCTTTCAGTGGCATCGAAATTGTGAATTTGTTTAAAATCTCCATCTTCCTTTGGATGTATGTAAAGCTTGCGAATTGGAATCCATAAATCGACATTATCTGTGCTGATGTAAGCAGAAAATATTTGCTTCCAATTGTAATAATCCTCCAACTACAACAATTTGGGAACTTTCTGGCTTGTTCCAATTTCGTTATCAAAGTTAAGCAAGGTTTGCATTGCACTTTGCATAGCAGCGAACGCTTGAAAATCAGACATATTTCACCGAAAATGATACTTCAAAAACTTCGAATTCAAAAACGAAGGTCTTCTAAGCGGATTTTGGGTACCAAAACGGAGAGTACTGGCCGTTAGGCTAGTAAACGTCTAGATCTCGTCGTGACGGTCGTATTGGCTGCTATTGGGTTCCGTAACTCTTAATGGTTCTCAAGTTACATCAGCTTTAGTGAACGCAACTTTTCTGCCAGCGTACCAAATCACTCTCAGCGGACCAAATCCCTTCTCAGCGTACCACCCTGTTAATCAACGTATCACAAATCTTCAACGGACCACCCACAAACCACAGACTCAGCGTACCAGAAAACGGACCAGATTCACCAGCATACCACTTTGGTACGGTGTAACTGTCAGCGTACCACCAAGTAACCGCCGCATACCACGTTTGAAGATTGCCTTACGTACCAGATAGCATACCAACCAGCGTACCACTTTTCATATGAAGATTGCCTTACGTACCAAACGGCGTACCAGAATGTTCATCCGACGTACCACGACATATTCGACTGATTTTTCAGAATTATTTTGAGCTAGAATTTGCTACAGTAAGATGCGAAAACACACTAGGAAGGTTCAGAAATCAAGTTTACCACCAGAAACACTCAGAATTAAAACGAATTCGATGAAAAATGAATAAACGCCCACTTTCTCTCACTAGAAATCCGAATTTGATCAAAAACACAGCAGTAGAGCAACCAAATGCTCTGAGACCACTTGTAAAACCGAGATACTATCTTACTAATGCATGCTTTGATCAATCTAGTGACAACGAGAAGTATATAAGAGAATTCTTATTGAATCACTTGAAGATTACAAAGACTTTCTCTGGTTCTCTCTCTAACTTACACACAGAAAAGTGTAGAAATGACAGAAGTAGTAAGCTATCATTCTAACACACGATATTTATAGTTAGTCACAATATGGCCTGCGTACCAACTGGTGGACCAATTGGTACGACGTACCAGTTGGTACGGCACCATTGATATTGCCACTACAACTCACAGACTCGTTCTAATCTAGATACAATACACGAGACACATTGTAGCATACGAATATTCTCTAACAACCATTTTGTTGTGGAGTTCTAGGATCACTAAATTGTCAAACAATTCCCTTTTCCTCACAAAATGAATTTAAAACATGATTTTTAAATTCAGTGCCATTGTCACATCTGATTGTTTTCACTTTGAAATTGGATTGATTTTCCAGATTTATCACAAGAGTTTTTACCAATTCAGGAGTTTCATCTTTTGTTTTAAGAAAGAAAACCCATGTGTATCTAGAGAAATCATCAATAATGACAAAATAGTATGACCTTTTTCCCAAACTCATCACTCTAGTTGGACCAAAAAGATCCATGTGCAACAGCTCTAGAGGTTGTGAAATAGAAGATTCATCTTTTGGCTTGAAGGAGGTTTTGTGTTGCTTGCCCTTGAGACATGGCACACAATATTCAGAACATGTGAATTGCTTGTTAGGAAGACCTTTAACCAAGCTAAGATTGACAATTCTGTTCATATTTTTGTAGTTTACATGTCCTAAGCTCCTATGCCACAAATCAGATTCATCCAATGAGGCTTTGGATATAAAGCAAGCAGTGCCACATGAGGGTGCAACAACTAACATATCCAAAATGTATAGTCCATCTCTCCCGGGTGCTTTAAGCACTATTAGCTCATCAGGAATTTTCACACCAGGTTTGAGAACTATAGCCTCCCTCTCATTAAACATCAAATTCAAATTCTTGTCGCACTTTGTGAGACACTGAGAAGATTGAAATTTAATGTATCAACGAAATTGACTCTATCAAAACTTACCAGTCCATTTCTCACATCTCCTTACGATGAGATGTGGCCTTTAGTGCTACCAAAGGAAACTGGTCCTCCATTGATTCTTTTTGTTTTTTCCAGTATATGCTTATTCCCTGTCATATGGCAAGTGCATCCACTATCTACTACCCATAGGCTATGTTCGCCTTTATTTTGCACCTGCGTGGTCTTGGGTCTGCCATAAGCATCGTTATACTTGTAATCCTTGAGTACTAAAGTATTTACAACTGGAGCATCAGTAAGCAGATCATCGTTATCAAGGTTCAAGCTCTCATAGGGAGTTCTTGTTTGACTCAATCTCTCACTCTTGTTTTTTTTTCCTCTCAGCAATTTTTCTTTCACGGTATTCCCAGGATTTTTTCTATTTATTGGTCACTTTATTTGGTATTTCACTTGTAGAATGGTGAGCGTTGATTGACCAATTTAGTTCTTTCAGGTGATTGAGGAAACCTTTGAGAAAAGTTTTCAACCTGATGTGGAACACAGTAAATTCCACTTGAACTACCAAAGAATTCCGGTTAGTTAGTTTTCTTGCCTTTTGAAAAACTTTCCCTTGAGGTGGTCTTTCCTCTTGAGGGATTTCTCCTACATTGACTTTCAAAAAGTTCAAACCCTTCAACAAAGTGTACTTTCGGTCTTTGCTTGGGAGCAGTAGCTGATCTGGGCTGTTTTCAGTTTTCCGGCTGAACTGAAGTTCGAGCTGAAAGTTGTTCCGGTTTAACTTCCGCCGGAAAATGATTTTGCTTTAAAATAGAAAAACTTGCATTTCTTTCATTTCCTACCAAAATTCTGTTAGACTCATATCCAAAATACTTCATTGTTTGGCTTTTCACAGGTGAGATTCTACCTGTTGGCTTTCTTTGGAAATCAGTTTTTGGCTTTTGAGCAAATTTTGGTTTTGAAAGATTTTGAACTTTACTCAATTGGTTGAATAAACACATGGCAGCAAGGTGCCCTTTTTCACCGCAGAAAACACATTCAAGATTTTTTGCTTCATAAACTCATTTTTCTTGGGAGACTCATTTTTGGTAATTTGCTTGTAATTTAATTGACCAAGTCTCTGAGTTTAACTTCCCTTTGGTTGTTCAGGTTGTTTCTGTTGGATATTATGTGTCCTGACCCGACAAATCTTGAACCCGACCCGGTTACGACCCGTAAGAGTTACACCGGGTGCAACGAACTCTAAACCCGCTTAAGAGTTAACCGGTAAAAGAAACGGAAACGTTTGATTATATATATTATTTATAATAGTTATAAATAATTAATAATCAATAATATTATTATTAACGGCTTAATAATAAAGGGTGAAATATATTTAAATAAAAGTGGTTTATTTAAATTCACGGTTGAGTTATACGTTAGTGAAATGTTTACTAACGTTAACTCGTGGGCTCGCGTACGAGATGGGCTTTATATTCGAGAGGGGCCCGTCGCGAATTAGTGGTCATCTAATAAATATTAGATGATTAGGGGATTAACCCTGATCACCCCTAATGAGGTCGACGGCCAAAAAAAAAGAAAAGAAAAGAAGAAATCTTCTTCTTTTCTCTCTCGAAAACCCCACGCAGAAGAAAAACGGCAGCCGCCGTTTTTTCGGTTTTTCGCCGATCTCGACCACCGCCGTCATCCGGTGGCCATCTTCGCACCACCATAACTTGGTGGTAGATGCTAGTTCGGCTGCTCCGTCAGTCAACGCCCGTAGACCACCTTACGGTCTAGAGATCGCCGCTTTGTACGCCCAGATCCGCCGCTCGGTTCGCCGTCAATCGCCGCCGCAAAACCCGCCGATCACCACCGTGGAACTCGACGCCACCGCCGCCGCCGCCGCCGTTCGCCGTCGTCACCGCCGTTCGCCGTCGTCACCGCCGTCACCCGCCACCACCACCGCGGATCGCACGCCGTCGCGTCACCGTCGCCCGTCGACGTGAGTCCGACGCTTTTCGTCGTGCGCCGTCTCCGGTTGCAATCAGATCTGAATCTGATTGATCTCGTAGTCTCGCGAGACGGGACGTCTGTCAAGACGTACTCTCGCGATTCGTGATGACCACGTGTCATAAACGTCGTCCCGTAGGGGTACGCGACACTGGACCGCGAGAATAATCGCGATACGCGACAACCGTCTGAGACCGAAAGTGGTTCGTTCGTTGAAACTCGGTGTCTCGAACGTTTGTTTAACACCGCCAAGGTATATCTAAAATCACTATTAGTTTAGATTATTTATTTATTTATTTCTTTGTTTGCGTGTTCGGTAATCGGATCCTGTTGCGTACTGGTATTTGTGTTAATTGATTAAATAGTTTTTAAGGTATATAATTTGTTATATATGTATATATATATTTATATATATAATATTTATTCCGCTGCGTTATAGAATTAATTATATATTAATTCGGTAAACTCCTTTATAAACTATTAATCTATCGGTCACGTAATTTTTAAAATATGTCACCGGGCGACCCGAATACCACTGCCAAATCCCAACAGTGGTATCAGAGCCTTGATTACCACGCGCAAATCGGAACCGGTCGATTTTAACCGGTGGATTCGCAAACTGGGGTTAAACGCCCGAAAGTTGCGAATCAGATTTTATTTGTATTGCATAATTAAATTGCATCTTGGTCAACTTTATTTTGACCAATTAAAATTGCAATTTGTTTTGATTGTGTTTTATATGTATTCGGCCTGACCCTTGTTTGACTGTTGCTTGATTATTTTACTGTTATGGTTTGGCCCTTGTTTTGGCCCATTATTATAATAGTTTAGACTTTAAGTTGGCCCACATTTTTGGGTTCAAAATTGTATTTAGGTTTTTCCTTTTACGAAATCTTCTACTTTGGCAAAAGTTTTCATCAAGAAGACCCGAAGATCCAATCGATGTCAAGAGGCGTCTTGAGGTCAGTGGGAGCTTACAGAACCTGCACGCTACATGAAGATGTCTGCCTTGTGGTTGTTTTGTACTTTTGTCCCGTGACCCATTT
>JBCNJP010014811.1:0-10505 GCA_039602395.1 Deinandra increscens subsp. villosa | reverse complement strand
CTAACATAAATATGTAATCTTGATCATTAATCACATAGATCTATAAATAACAAGCATGCATGACATAGATCTAACCCTAATCTATCATAAAGATGCAATCTTGATCATGAATCACATAGATCTATCAATAACAAGCATGCATGGTATACCCAACAAAAAGATGCAACCTTGATCATGAATCACATAGATCTATCAATAACAAGCATGCATGGCGTAGATCTAACCCTAATCATTCATAAAAATGCAATCTTGATCATGAATCACTTAGATCTAGCAATAATCAACTTGCATGACATAGATTTAGCCTTATTCCATCATAAAAATACAAACTTGATCATGAATCTCATAGATCTAGCAAGAACCAACATGCATGACAAAGATCTAACCTTAATCCATCATAAAAGTTGTAATATTTGATCAAATAAACCATAGATCTATCATCATACATCATGTATGACACAAATCTAACCTAACTTCATGATAAAGCTCAGATCTTGACATGTAATTTCAAAAGATTGCAAGGAAATTACCAAAAACCGAAAATAAGGGATGAAATGGGGGTGAAACAAGCTTGGATACTTGATTATTTGGTTCCAAAATCAAGATGGAATGATGAGCATATGAAGAACAGCTCTTTACAGCCGTTTTAGGGGTGGAGGAGATGAGAAATGAGGATGGTGGAGGCTAATGAGGTTTGTATAGAGAAAAATTAGGGTTTTGTTGGAATTGATGTGGCAAGCGTATCACTTAGGGCTTGGGGTTGCTCTAAGCGATACGTGTAACAACCCGTAAGTTTTCCAAGGACTTAAACCGGTAATATATGCTTATATGTTAACTGTAGTACGTAACTGTTTACTTGCAACGTGCCAACTTTATCATAATTACATCCATTTATCAATAGGAATATAGCCTTGACGTAGCCTTGATCCATGTTGTAAACAATAATTGAACATGAAGACTTCTTTGCACGGAATGGTCGCTGGAATTTCAATAATAATGAAGTGACTAACCGAAATCCATTTATCAATATTACCAAACTATGTGGTAAACGTTAAACATTATGCCATCATCTTGTGGATTATCATTATTGTTCATTTCCATTATACATATACGTTCGAATCATTAAACTATAAGTTACATTTGATCAACCTTTTATCATATTATGACTTACAGAAACTATTTCACATAAAATGACAACGTGTTTAGACAATGACAACAAACCAAGACTTGTGATCCATTCCTTACGTAAACCCTCAATATATTTTACGTCCAAAACATTTTATTTAAGCTTTATTAGCGTTCGCGACGACTTATATTTTCACATGCATGTAATATATATATGCATGCAACGTAAGTTTTCGAAATATAAACCTTTATATTATTTTAGTTCACAATAAGTTATCGTTTTATTATTTCTAAACGTCGTGATTAATTGTTTTTATAAAACAATCGTTACACTCGATCCGTTTAACCCTTTTACTCGTCCCTTTACATATAAACGAACCCGTCACCTTTTCTTTTCTCTTCTCCCTCCCGTTTTCTCCTCCTCGCGACCGGTCACCCACGAGATCGAACCCGCGACCCCCTTGTCCCTTTTCTCGGCCGAAACCAAGGCAACCACCACCATCACACTTTAATTTGATTAGTTACTTGCTTGTACTTATGTTGACCTCCTTTGATCCCATTCACATCAAGGTTAGACAACCTTCTTGCACCTATACATGCTTTAACAAACCTAGGTAGAAGTTGTCTCAAGAGAGGCCAAGATCATGGACCTTTGGTCCATAGTTTCCCTCCATTTCCTACACCCTCTTTTCCCTTCTAGTTGCAGCCATATTTACTCATTTTTAACCCACATAACACAAGATTAATACTCTCTTGAACCCCCTTGGAGCCCCACTCGAACCGGCCAAGCTCACGGCTCGAACCCGAGCCCACTTTCTTCTCCTTCTCGGCCCGTAAACATCACACACATACATAAACACTTAGCTTTGTTTAACCACTTCACTTTACTAGATATTTATCAAGAAACCAAGTCCCAAACACTCTCATTTCTTTCCCTCTCTCCCTCTAACCGTCCTCTCTCTCTCTCTCGGTTCCTATCCAACCGAAACCACACCACCAACTAACTAAATACTTCTCCTTTTCCTTTAACACTCATATATATTCATCATATTCTAACCCTAGCCCCCATTTGACACAAACACATCTCAAGAACACTTCTCTTGCTCTCCTCTCTCTCTAAACCCGTAAGCTCTCTCTCTCTCTACTCTCTCTCTAAATTTTCTACTCAATCACTCATTCTCTTGATGATTCTTGATGCTAGGAAGCAAGAACACTCAAGGATAACCATCATCATCATCATTTTCGGCCATTATCATCCTCCAACAAGGTTCCATGTTCATTTCTTCTAACTAAATCTTGTCTTAACAAGTATTACTAGTATTCTTTCATAACTAGATCACTCCATTAGCAAGTCTTGACTCACATGGTTGTCTAAACACCATTTTGAACTTTAAAAGCTTACTTACTTGTGTTTATCTTCATGTTTCACCATAGTATCTTGTTATTATAAACTCATGATAGTATTTACTTACATTATTATGTTCAAGAATAAGTTTGGTTAGACTTTTACACAAGTATTTACCTAGTTTGCATTTTTAGTCATTTAGCTTGTATTTATGATGTTATATGTGTAGATCTTGCAACTTTGGACCCCTTGATGCCTATGACACGTTTTTAAACAGAAAATATAGCCAAGACATGATATCTTAGACTTTATAAAGTTTGCTAGTGCTTAAACTCACCATAGGAACCTTTTGCATACAAAAGTACACTTTAAAAACCCTAGAAAGTACCTTTTACCAAAGATCCGTTTTGACCAGAAAGTTTAGACTTTTAAACAGTAGGTTATGATGGTTAAAGTGAACCTAGGACATAGCCAAAAGATCCCTTTATAAATTACTTGAATTTGGGCACAAACCGGGACTAAAACCGACACCCGACGAACCCGGAAACTCCATTTTTGTAACAAAACCCAAATATGGTCCAAATGAACTTATAGGGTCATTTTAATGGTAAAAACATGTTTACAAACATATATGGTGAATTTAGGAACCTAACGATATCATTAAACGGGCAAACGGGACCAAAACGGCAAAACCGACACTAGTTACATCAAACCGGCAAACTAATGCAAACCAACACTTGAAATATTTATTTACCCATTTTGGACAGAAGCTAATCATATTTTATTATACTTGGTTGATTTATAACTCAAACGGACAAATATCGTGTAATCGGTGATTACCGCAAAATCACCCGGTTTTCAACTACTTAGTGAAATTAACCAATTTCTCATGTGAAAACCCTCATTTTGACTTAATATTTATTTACATAAATATTTACCACCTTTAAACATTATTTGGGAATTTTATATATTTTATTTAATTAAAAATGTATACTTTACACTATTTCCAAATAAACCTAAAGTCAAACACTTTCACTTTGACTTTCCAAATCACTAAACCCTACGGCTACTTTGACGTCAAGACTTGACCTACCTAATTGGAGTGACATTTATTGTCAACCCAATTACTCATCGCATGTCTTATAATTATCTAGGCTTGCATTTCCGTTGATCATATTTCCGACTACAGTTACTGAATCATGTGAGTTTTCACGGCCCCTTTTTCCTTTAACTGTTTTATCTTTGGGGGAGAATTCATACTTACATTTTCCATGTTAGACAATTAGACCTTGTTATCTTAACTGTTTCATGTGCCTTTCCGTTGTCCACACTTGTTATCTCATGTTCATTCATGCTATAACCCAAACCCCACTATTAACTGAATCCGATTAATTATCCTTTACAAACGGTAACGTTTGAATAGATCTATTGGGTTAACGCCCCTGCTCTGATTGGTAGCTCCAATCGTGACACCGTCCTATAGTCAAAGAGTACAAATTGTCATGTCATATCCATGCGGTATCAACCGGACAAAAGATACCAAGAGTGGGTAAACAGTCAGTTTCGGTATTCAGGGTACATGGTAACTTTTACAACTAGTCTTATCTGATATTGTCAACTATTAACATGAACTGTTTCCAATTACTGTTTTCATTCAACATTTAACATGCTAGCACTTTAAACATGTGAATCTCACCAACAATTATTTGTTGACCGTTTTCTCGTATGAATTCTCAGGTACTTGAACTTATTTTCCGTGCATGCATCGGACCTGCTTGATCGTTACTTATCATATCATTTAGGACTTTACATTTCCCGTCTGGAGTATGGTTTAACTTTTGGAGATTTTCCTGACATAACATCTGACGATGTCATGTCCTAAAAATCTTTTGAAAAACTTATGTTTTGTAAACTTTAACTATTTACTTTTCTCATTACAATTATTCCGCTGCGTAATGATATTTGGAAAACTCCTATTTACTCCAAAAACTTAACAATTTCCAAAACGGCTCTAGTTGTTTAACCATCCAGAGTGCGTTCGTAACCTTGACTGTGATAACTTTTCGCATCCCGACACAAATCTTACAGGGTGTGACAGAGTGGTATCAGAGCCAAGGTTATAGAACTAGATTGCATACATAGGGTCTAGACTATAGCCTAAGCTCTGTTAGTCATACTTGCATGCATCACTATTTGCCTATTTGACTGATTCCCTTATCATACGTAACATATATATATTATCATCATGACTTGGAAACCTTGTCGCAGCATGGCAACTAACGGACACATTGACCTCTCATCTGACTCTGAAGTGGAGCTCATCATTGACCTTGATCAGCCTGCGTCACCTGGCACCACTGAGGCCCCGACATCCCCTCGCTCACCTACGAGCGTACTTGACGAACCATACGACGCCGACACGGAGCCCGAGGAGGATACCACATCGGAGGAAGACCCGGAAGAGGATGCACCTTTCACGGTGGACGTCGCCGAGGCTGATGAGGACGGAGACACCATTACTGTTACCCTATCCGCCTCTAGTCCTATTCGCGAGCCTTCATTCCGACCCTACCGTTCCACACCTACTGGTCCCCTTCGCATGCTCACCCCTAGGAAATCAGTGAGGCGCAGCCGACAGAACGTTCCCGGCCCAGTTTCTAAGTCTGAGCCATCTCGTAAACGTTCCCTCTCCCCTGAGCCTGAAGAGCTACCTGCTGATACGGAGTCGATGCCGCCCAAGAAGAGGGTGAGATTCGCAGACAGCACTTTCGAGACCGGAGAGCCGTCCGTCACCACCGAGACTCAGGACGTGCCGTTACCTTCTGACATACCTAGCCCTGTCCTTCCTGGTATCCCTGTTGACTCCCTTGTATCATCTTTGTTTGCTTGCATCGCCCGTCGCGACGATGAGATTCGCCAGCTTCATGCCACCATCCGTAGCCTTGCTCCTCCTGCCACTGTCATTGATCTTGCCACCCGTCTTGCTATCCTTGAGAGTCGTGTCATGTCCCAGGATCAGGCTCTCGACACCTTGCATGTTCACCTATCCGATGCCTATGGAGTTGCCACTGAGGCCAACCAGGCTATTCGTGCTCTTGCCACCTCTACACCTTCTGCTGAGGATTTCGCCGGCATTATTCGGTTGTTGCTGACAGTCATCATCCAGATCCGTGACATACTCGACATCGTTGATCGAGCACCATTTCAGTAGAGTTGTTATTTCATAGAGTGGTTGTTGCTCTTTCATGGTATTATTATGATGTGTTCAAGACTTGTATTATTGGTGAAACTGTTTTATCACCGGACAAATGTTTATGTTGATCTGAACAATTGTAGACAAGATTTGATTATGTTGTAACTTGTACCTTATTATCGACTCTATTGAACTTGTAATGTAATGTGTTGTGATGTTATGTTATATTATGGTGATTGTTATGGATTTTGGCATGTCATGTTTTGATTGCATTCACTATATACTATGTGTAATGTCTTACTTTATTTTATCTTATACAACTTAAAGTAGAATGTCAAGACGCGCAACCCGAGAGTAGTGACCCTAACGAATCTTCAACCCTGGACGCCGCGGCTATCGAAGCCCTAATCACTCAACGCGTAGCTGATGCACTTGCCGCTGCCGAAGCAGGTCGAGCCTCCTCTTCAAACGCGAAGAAGATCAAGATCCCCTGGTGGTAAGACTAAGACTTTTCTTCTACGATCAGAAGATTCATGACTACAATTTTCGCGAATTGTATTCAAGTTTTAAGTAACCTACAGGTGCCCGGGAATGTTCCTACAAAGATTTCATGAACTCCAAACCCTTGCACTTCAAGGGTACTGAAGGAGCCGTTGGACTCATCCGATGGTTTGAGAAGATGGAATCTGTATTCCGAATGTGTAACTGTCCCGATGGTTACATGGTCAAGTATGCAACCAGCGTCTTTGGAGAAGGAGTTCTGACTTGGTGGAACTCACATGCTGAAGCCCTCGGACAAGACCTGGCCTACGCCATGGCTTGGGACGAACTGAAGCTACTCATGCGCGATGAGTATTATCCTCGTGAGGAACTGCAACAATTGGAAGTCGAATTCTGGAACTTGACCATGAATGGATCAGACATAGCTGCTTACACCCGTCGATTCCACGAATTGGCCCACATCTGCCCTACAATGGTGACACCCCTGCACAAGAAAATCGAGAGATACCTCTGGGGTCTTGCTCCCGCCATTCAGGGAAGTGTTATGGCCTCCAACCCCGTGACACTCCAAGCTGCTATCCGTCTGGCCCATAATCTGACATTTCAGGCAAACCGCCAAGGCTTGTCTTTCTCTCGTAAGGTTGCTGAATCCAAAGCTGCACCTCCTTTGTCTGCTCCCTCTAGCCAGCCAAGATTTGACCGCCCAGCGCAAACGCGGCCATGATGGCAAGAGGAAGAAGCCTTTTGACTCCACCGTTAAGACACCTGAACCGGTAAAGGCTTATGTCGTAACAACTCCTGCACCTGATGCAAGAAAACCTGGTTACACAGGCAATCAGCCCCTGTGTGGAAAATGTAACCTGCACCATACCTTGGATTGCAGCAATGTCTACTGCAAAGGCTGCAAGGCAAAAGGTCACATTCACCGTGATTGCCCAAACCGTTCAAACAAGACGCACCCCGTTGGAACCTGTTTCGAGTGTGGTAACCCTGGCCACTTCAGGAATGACTGCCCAAAGCTCAAACGAGAACCTGCCAGAGGAAGAGCTTTCGTGCTCAATGCTGCTGAAGCCCGTCAGGATCCCCATACCGTAACTGGTACGTTCTTACTCGATAATCATTTTGCTTCCGTTCTGTTTGACACCGGCGCCGACAAAAGCTTTGAGTCTAGCGAGTTTAGAAACTATCTTAACGTCACGCCGACTAGGTTAGACACTAAGTATATAGTTGAACTAGCCGATGGTAAACAAATCGAAACCGAGGAATCCTTTCCAAACTGCTCATTGAACTTATCCGGCCATCCCTTCTCGATCGATCTACTACCGGTACAATTGGGAAGCTTCGACGTAGTCGTTGGAATGGATTGGTTGACTAAAAATCATGCCGAAATCATTTGCCATGAGAAAAGAGTCAAGATACCCCTCCCCGACGACGAAGTTCTGACAATTCAAGGAGATCGTAGTGGAACCAAGCTAAACATCATCTCGTGCATGAAAGCCCAGAAGTTTATGCGCAAAGGCTACCCTGCCCTCTTAGCTCACGTAACGTCTAGTAAATCCGAGGAAAAGAAACTAGCAGATGTTCCCATCGCACGGGACTACCCTGAAGTCTTTCCCGACGACCTTCCAGGCTTGCCTCCCGCACGACAAGTGGAATTCCATATCGATCTAGCACCCGGAGCCGCACCCGTTGCAAAAGCCCCTTATCGTTTAGCCCCGTCTGAAATGAAGGCATTGTCAAATCAGTTACAAGAACTACTTGACAAAGGTTTCATCAGACCAAGTTTCTCTCCTTGGGGCGCTCCTGTTCTCTTCGTCAAGAAGAAAGATGGATCTTTCCGGATGTGTATCGACTACCGCGAGTTGAACAAGCTTACCGTGAAGAACCGATATCCGCTCCCTCGAATCGACGACCTGTTCGATCAGTTACAAGGTTCGAGTTACTACTCAAAAATCGATCTTCGTTCAGGATATCATCAACTAAAAGTTCGTGAAGAAGACATTGCGAAAACCGCCTTTTGTACGCGCTATGGACACTACGAATTTCTCGTTATGCCCTTCGGATTAACCAACGCGCCTGCCGTCTTCATGGATTTGATGAATCGCGTCTGTAAACCGTACCTCGATAAATGCGTGATCGTTTTCATTGACGACATCCTAATCTATTCGCGTAGCAAGGACGAACATGAAAAGCACCTGAAGCTTATTCTGGAACTACCAAAGAAAGAGAAATTGTACGCCAAGTTTTCAAAATGCGAATTCTGGTTACGAGAAGTGCATTTCTTAGGCGACGTAATCAACGCAACTGGAATCCACGTGGATCCCACAAAAATTGAAGCTATCAAGGATTGGAGTCCGCCTACCAACCCTTCCGAGATACGACAATTTCTTGGACTCGCCGGTTATTACCGAAGATTCATTGAAAATTTCTCCCGAATAGCCCAGCCATTGACAGCCCTAACCCAGAAGGACAAGAAATTCATTTGGGATCAAAAAGCCGAACAAGCTTTTCAAACACTGAAGCAAAAGCTTTGTGACGCACCCATACTATCCTTACCCGAAGGATGTGAAGATTTCTGTGTTTACTGCGATGCCTCGCATCAAGGTTTAGGCTGTGTCTTAATGCAACGAGACAAAGTCATTGCTTACGCTTCACGACAGCTAAAAGTTCACGAGAAGAACTATACTACCCATGATTTGGAACTTGGAGCCGTCGTCTTCGCTCTCAAGATTTGGAGACACTACCTATACGGTACTGAATGTAAGATTTATACCGACCACAAGAGTCTCCAACACATTCTGAACCAGAAGGAGTTAAACATGAGACAACGCCGATGGGTTGAATTACTCAGCGACTATGATTGCAAAATCCTGTACCATCCTGGAAAGGCAAATGTCGTTGCAGATGCCTTGAGCAGGAAGGAACGTGTCAAACCCCTTCGTGTCAAATCCCTTGCCATGACCATTCATACTGGTCTCATTTCTCAGGTCTTAACAGCCCAGACTGAAGCCTTGAAAGATGAGAACATTCGAGACGAAAGTCTCCGTGGCATGGATCAACACCTTGAAACTAAACCTGATGGATTACGGTACTTCGTCAATCGTCTGTGGATACCAGTCTACGGAGAACTCAGAAGCCTAGTCCTTGACGAAGCTCATAAAACCCGATACTCCATTCATCCTGGAGCCGATAAAATGTACCACGACTTGCGTATGTTATATTGGTGGCCGAACATGAAAGCTGAAATTGCTAAGTACGTCGGTAAATGCTTAACTTGCGCTAAAGTTAAGGCCGAGCATCAGAAACCTTCCGGTTTACTCGTCCAACCCATCATTCCAGAATGGAAATGGGAATGCATTGCCATGGACTTCATCACCAAGTTACCCAAGAGCCGCAAGGGTAACGATTCCATTTGGGTAATTGTCGATCGTTTGACAAAATCCGCTCATTTCCTCGCCATGAAAGAGAAAGATTCCGTGGAACACCTAACACGAATGTACATGAAGGAAATATTCTCTCGACATGGAGCTCCGATTTCCATTATCTCTGACAGAGATGGTCGTTTTACCTCTCATTTCTGGAAGTCTCTTAACAAGGCCATCGGTACTCGCCTCGATATGAGTACGGCCTATCATCCGCAAACTGACGGTCAAAGCGAGCGAACGATTCAAACCCTCGAAGATATGCTACGTGCATGCGTTATCGATTTTGGTAACAACTGGGATGAACATCTGCCATTGTGCGAATTCTCGTACAACAACAGCTATCACACTAGCATTCAGTGTGCACCTTTCGAGGCACTGTACGGAAGAAAGTGCCGATCACCTATCTGTTGGTTCGAAGTTGGTGACAGCCAACTGACAGGCCCAGAAGTTGTGATTGAAACAACCGAAAGAATCACCCAGATTCGAGACCGCCTAAAAGCCGCCCGTGATCGCCAGAAGAGCTATGCAGATAACCGTCGTAAACCCTTATCCTTCGCGAAAGGCGACAAAGTATTACTGAAAGTATCACCGTGGAAAGGCGTCATACGTTTTGGCAAAGCGTGGCAAGTTAAATCCTCGCTACATAGGTCCATTCGAAATCATTGAAACAATCGGACCCGTCGCGTACCGACTACTCCTACCGCCCGAGCTTAGTAACGTTCACGATGTGTTTCACGTCAGTAATCTGAAGAAGTGCCTTGCCGAAGAAGATCTTACCGTTCCCCTTGATGAGATTCATCTTGACGAATCCCTCCAATTCATTGAAGAACCTGCTGAGATCGTCGACCGCGCTGTCAAGAAATTGAAGCACAGACGTATACCCCTCGTTAAAGTTCGTTGGAACTCCCGCCGTGGT
>JBCNJP010014810.1:0-10505 GCA_039602395.1 Deinandra increscens subsp. villosa | reverse complement strand
TGATGCTTCTCACCCTATCAAGTATCCGAAGGAGGTAGTTCTAGCGGGTGCTCGGTCAATGGGGTATGAAGGAAAATTTCCACCTATCTTCAAAAAGCTTCTGCCGCACTACTGGAGGTGCCTTGCACATTACATGCAGAAGTCTTTCCTAGTGAAAAACCGAGGTGGTGGGCAAATACCTTGGTTGCGGAAGCGGATCGAGTCTTTGTGTAACTCGTTTTTGAGAAAACAAATGAACACCCGGATATGAACACGATGGTGTTTGAGATGTGATGATGATGATGAGCAAAGCTAGTATAAACATGATAGATGAAGAACAAGATAGATAGATAAACAAGGTGGAATGATAGATAACTAAAGATAATCAAATGATTACATTTTACCTACCCCACACATTCCCGGGTATCATGAACTTACTAGGTGAGTTCATGAACCCTCGACAAGCTTCAAAGAACCATGACTAACTCTCTATCAAACATACACTCATCAAGTCTTTCACATGAGAAAGACTTACTATATATACTACAAAACTCACTAAGGGCATAATAGTAAAACTACCAACTAGTGACAATATTTAAACAAAAAATAATATTCACTAGAGCCATCTTCTTTAGTTGAGTCTTGTGTCTTGAGTTATCATGTTCTTCACCGTGTTGTCGGGACGGTAGACGTTAAGTGGCCATTGAGTATTGATCACATCTATCCAAATCATGTTGGGTCGGAATCTCGATTCCCAACAATCTCCCCCTATTTGGTAGATGGTATACTCAACACTTGTGACATTGGTTCTTGTATTCTTGCAACTTGTCTTCAAGAAAATCTTCATGTAGTTTCAAGTCTTTTGTTCTTCAATTCTCCTTTGTGAAGCTCCCCCTACAATAAACATTCTTCAACCCCCTGACCATGGGCTTGTAATGCATAGGGTGTTTACAAATTTCAACACAATGGCAATATACTTGAGGACTAAGTCATAACTCAAGTTGCCAAAATTGTTGAAAGTAAACAAGATAAAGGATCTAAGAAAAAACTCGAGAATTAAATCCACAATTCAACCGTCTTGAAATACTTGGCCGAATACCAAACCAATGCTTTGCACGAAGATAAACCACTTCTTTTTGTGCTATTAATCTTGCCTCGATTTTTACCATAATGGCAATATCGCAACTGTTACGGCTTGAGGACTCTTCAAAGATTAAAAATCACGTTTGCTTTGCTCATGGCTTGCAACAAGTCTCATCACATATCCTCCCCCTAGACTTTTGCAACCCGTAGCAAAATAAATAAATCTGTTCTGTTAATATCAAAACCCATAAGCAACCTTTTCATCAACAAACTTTTGAAATCCAACAGTAGCAATTTATCTCTCATATCAAACTTGTGCACAACTCTTATCGTCAATATTACCTCATAACACGTCTGCTATATATCGAAGCAATCTGATATAGGAGTATAATTTGATGTACCTGATGAGATGACTACAAAATAATAGCTTCAAATTGTTGTGGTTGTTGGTTTGTAACAGAAGTAAAGAATCGAACCGAACCCGTAACCGAAGTCTCGAACAGAAGCTTAAACCCATATCTGAATCGACAAACTTCAACAATGGTTCATCAATTCTATGAACCAGCGGCCCAGAAGAAAGACATAGCCATGGCCCAATCGATTGATATCAGGAGAACAACAGGCCCACGTGATTTTGTTTTAAAAAATAAACCCTAATTATCACATGCTGAAAGCTATATGCGCGTACCAGACAAAACCAGTTGCGCCTCCTTCTTCTTTCTTTCATTCTGTCGATGAGAATCAACAACCAGTGACGTACCTTCATCTCTGTCGACTGAAAGCAGATACCGACGGTCTGAAGGGCGTTTTCCGGTGGCCTAATGATGTTCAGAACCTAGAGCCGGTGACTTGAACTGAATCACAGTTGAAGTGGAGGTTCCGTCTGAATAGAGATTCCGCTTGAAGTAGGTTTCCGGCTGAAGTTTTCAGTTCCGGTTGGACTTCGATATTTCCGGTTGAAATAGAGTTGGGCCGGAGATTCCGGTTGAACTTCCTTTTCAGGTTCGAGCTGTTTTTCCGCTTGAAGTCCAGTTTCCGGTTGAAACCGAGATTCCGGTTGAAGATTTGAGTTTCGGTTGAACTCCGAAATCCGGCTGAACTATGAAGTTCCGGTCGAAGTTTCCGCTTGAACTCACTTGAACCGGAGCTGTCAATCTTCCGGTTGAAAGTTGGAGCGGAACAGTGTTTCCGGTTGGAGTTGGAACTCCGGCTGAATATTCCGCTAGAGCTAGGTTTCCGCTTGAAGTTCACTTTTCCGGTTGAAAGTAGTTGGGTCGGTACAGGTCCGCTTTTCTGCTTGAAGTTCGAATGGAACCTGATTGCATGAAACCCTAGACGAACACTCATGACCAGCCATCGTCATCTTTTGTTTTTCTTTGACATCGACACTTTCACTATCGACACCTTCTTCAGCACGTTGACATGAACCCAGATTCATCATCTTCAACTAGGAAACCCTAATACGAACGATGTAACCGTTGGTATCATCGTCATCTTCAATCGAGATCGTGATCAGCCTTCATCAACTTATCATCCTTTTAAACCTTTGTCTTCATTCTTGAACCGAACAGAAACGGGTACACAAACGATCTCGAGCTGCAGTCTCGTGTTCGTGTTTCTGAGTTCATCGTCTTCTTTTGTTTAACCTGTAAATCACTCAATATTTTTGTATTTTTGTTTTTCTAATTTTCAAGAGAGAGAGAGTGCTTGGTTAACATTGAAGAAAGTGAATGTGGGGATAAGACATGTAGGTTGCTTGATGACAGGTAAAAGGAATTGGATAAAGGAATGACTTTACCTTTTGTGGAACTCAAGAAAACTAAAAAGCTTTAAAACAAATTGAGTTTAACACACAATCTTTTGACTTTAACTAAATGTAGGTAAGTAACCTTTTGTTATAAAAGTCAAGATGATAAAAGTGGTAAAGTGGACAGAAATTGTAGTCTCGAAGATACAAACCATGTGCAAGAGATTCTTTATTTTCTTTTTCTTTTAAAATTAATGCAAACATGATTTAACATGTGAGAACAAAACAACAGTAAGTTATGAAGATCTGGGTATGGATTTTGAAAGAATATGTAATCAAAAACCCACTTTGTATTTAACAAAGTTAAACACAAGAACCCAAACGAAATTCTTCAAAAACTTAAGAATATTTGAATAAATAGATCTTGACTATTCTATTTAAGAAAAATTCAAAGACCTTTTTCAAAAACTTTGAAAGACATGCAGGGGAGTTCAAAATCTTTCTAAAAAGTTTAACATCTCCATTTGTTTACAAAAACAAGCATTTGAACACAAAGTTGAGATATCAACCGTAAGGTTGCATAATCTCGACCATGGCTCTGATACCAATTGAAAAACCGAGGTGGTGGGCAAATACCTTGGTTGCGGAAGCGGATCGAGTCTTTGTGTAACTCGTTTTTGAGAAAACAAATGAACACCCGGATATGAACACGATGGTGTTTGAGATGTGATGATGATGATGAGCAAAGCTAGTATAAACATGATAGATGAAGAACAAGATAGATAGATAAACAAGGTGGAATGATAGATAACTAAAGATAATCAAATGATTACATTTTACCTACCCCACACATTCCCGGGTATCATGAACTTACTAGGTGAGTTCATGAACCCTCGACAAGCTTCAAAGAACCATGACTAACTCTCTCTCAAACATACACTCATCATCAAGTCTTTCACATGAGAAAGACTTACTATATATACTACAAAACTCACTAAGGGCATAATAGTAAAACTACCAACTAGTGACAATATTTAAACAAAAAATAATATTCACTAGAGCCATCTTCTTTAGTTGAGTCTTGTGTCTTGAGTTATCATGTTCTTCACCGTGTTGTCGGGACGGTAGACGTTAAGTGGCCGTTGAGTATTGATCACATCTATCCAAATCATGTTGGGTCGGAATCTCGATTCCCAACACCTAGGCAAGAGAACGAGCTTTGATCAGTTAAACTAACTCCATGGAACTGCCTTCGTAGCATTGGCCTTAGACTGTAACTTTAACTACTCTAGGATGATGCTAATTGATTGGATAGGCAATGCAGAACTGAGTGCCAGAGAGCAGTTTCTAATGACGCCAAGGTTCGTTCAAATGGTAGTGGTGAAGAAGTATCCGATGATAGAGGAGAGGATTGAGAAGCTTGATGTGAAGGTAATGGATATTGGAGTATTTGGGCTGCAAACCCAAGATAGACCGGGTAAGCAATCTTTTGAAGGTAGACTGGAGTGGACTAAGAGGGGTGCGTTCCCAGAGGTTGCAAGGGAACAAGTGATGGATGATTCTGAGCCAGAAGCTGACGTGCCGGTTGTGAATGCTATTGTGGCTGAAGACCAAGACTTAACAGCAACTCCGGCTGTTAATGTACAAGAAGAAGATGCATTAATACCCTCCGATGAAGAGAATGTAATGGATGATATTCTCGCTGGCCAGGAGATTACTGATGATGATATTTATGGGAATCTGGGGCCCCTTAACCTTAAAAGGTCAAGGGATGACATGATCGGATCGTCAGGCAGTGACACAACCCCTCCTGAGCTGAATCTGGATGCTGAAGATGTTCTTGAAGAACCTGTTGCAGCACGTGAACCTTCACCTAGAAAGAGGTCATATCCAAGAAGCATCAGATTCAAGCTATCAAAGACCAGCTCAAGCATTTTACTAGTGCATCCAGCTGGGCCCAGTTCTGAGGGTCCCAGTACTCATGAAGAAACAGCTGCTGAAGTAGTGCAAGATCAACCTACTCCTGTGCAATCTGAAACTCCAGTTCTAACCGAGCGTAGCCCAGTTCGGGAAGGAACTCAATTTCTGGAGGTTGATCATACTTTTGTTGCTCCAAGCCCAGTGAGAGTAAGTGCAGCTCCTGTGGTAACTCAGCCAACAGCTGCTCCTAGCTTCAGGCCATTTCAAGCAGCGGAGCTTCCTGTAAATATGAGGATAAGTGCTGATCCTCAGATCAATTTCCTGATCTCTCAAAACAGAATTAGAGAAAATGAGATCAAGGCTCTTCAAGCTGAGAACAAATATATGTGAGAGAAGGAGGTGACGGATAAAGACAGAATGAAATATTTGTACAGCATGCTGGTGGACCTGAGGAAGAAGTATAATGAGTTGAAAGATGTTGTGGGTTCCAACTCCTCAGGTGCCCCAGGTCAAGGTTCGTCACAGGGTCTGCAAGGTGCTGAAGCGTTGATTGAAGACGATGGAGATGAAAATATTGAGATATCTGAATATGCCAGAGGAGGTAGAGTGATCTCCAAAGCTCCAGAAGGTCACGACAACTGGTTCCGAGAATTCTTTCAAGGACCAGCCCCCACTCAGTATGCTCTTGATCTTGGAAGTAGCTCTTTAGACAAAAAGGGGAGTTGTGAACCCATCTTGTGCTGGCATTACGACGCTGAGAAGAAATTATTTGCTGTGACCCGTGATGGCTATAGTCCAGTTGAGTATTATAGAACTCGCGCACAATTCCACTCTTGGACTGAACCTGAGATCAGAAATCTGCTTCGAGCTCCTTACATAAACAAGTGGAACAGCCCTGACGGAGACCTCATCAGAAACAACCTGCTGAGCCATCTAGAAAACAACTTTGCAGATTTTGAGTTGAAAGAGGTCAGATGGAGAGAGACAGGGACTGACCCAGTGACTGGAGAACCTATTGGTGAAGCAAGGAGACCACCCACCAAACGTACAAGAGTTATCAATATGTTGGACGAGATTGAAGATGGTACCTTGGTCAAAAACTTTGACTGCTGGTGTTATGATCCAACGACTCACGAGGTGGTGGTTCTCTGCAAGGCCCTGAGGCAGTTTCGCTTTTACGATCCGGTGGATTTGCTAAGGTTTGGAGAAAAGGATATCAAGCTTCTCGCCTCACAGCCTATTCTTGGAGATGAAAATGACTTGGAAAACGCTGTGAGGGTGGGAATCTTCCATGGAACTGCAAACCGGATTGTGGCGAACAGATGGTGGTCGAACAACGTTCAAAGCACATTCAGATTCGATCTGCTGCTGCCGTAAGAAGGTCTAATGGTTCATGCCTAGGGGAAGATTGTTGGGCTATATATATTAGAGGCATGAACATTAGTTATGGGCTTAGTTGTTAATGGACTTTTGGGCTATGTTAGTGAGTTTTTATAGTAATTATGATTGGGCCATGTGGGCTTCATTCATGTTTACGATTTTTGTAATAGGTTTTCATGAGGCACTATATAAGCCTCATGTGTTTATGATTCAAGCGAAGCTTTTCTAATACAACTTCAAGGTTTACGATTTCTGGTTCTCTTGTGATTACGATCAGCTTCCTTTAGTAGTGATATTCATTCAAGACTTCATCTTTTCTCTAGATCTAGTCTATTCTTCTACTATTGTTCTTGAATCAATCGTATTTGAGGATTCCGCACTCATTTACGATCAAATATCGTGTGTTTGGGAGATTTTCGGACCTACAGGATGTATAATTGGAATCAATACATCTCCTAGTCCATTCCTAAAAGTGACAAGTACGAGGTTAAGCCTATGGCTTTTAATGATTCAGTTGAGGCAGCCACACGTGGTGAATCACCTATGTGAGGGAGAAGTGGGTCGCTTCGAAGGGTATTGAGAGGGGGCACAATACCTAAAAGCTCTCGCAGAACCAGGCTAATGTTCATGACCATAACGAACATAACTATGAGGACTTGATATTGTCAAGGAGAGTCTTGTGTGAAGCACATTGTCGCCTACACAAACGGCAGACGAGTTCAAAGGCATCACCGCCTACTCAGAGCCAGTAGACTATGTGTATTTCATGAGCGAAGGTTCAAAGGGTAACACCTACCTATCGTATGCAAGATTCAACTGTTGAAACTTAATCGGAATCTGTTGCTTCTGAGATCAACCTCCATTCATGTGGGGGATTGTTGAAAAAAGTGTGTGTCAATGAGATGTTAATCTCAAAGAAACTTTTGGTTCAAGTTTAGGAATGTGGTGTATCCTATCCCACATTGGTGGGGGAACAAAAGTTCTTCTAGTTTATAAGGATAACCCTCAAAGCCTTGAATAACTCATGTGTCATGTTTTACTCCGGCTTATACCCTCGTGCAGGGGGCGGGGGGGGTGCAGAAAGTGGTTCGATGGGTCAAAGTCCTAGGCGTGCCCGCGCAACCTACGGATACGAATGCAGCTTCGGAAACCCGGGTCCGAGAGAAGCAGATTTTTTACTCGTTTTTGATCATGGTCTAGAAAATTCTAGATCAGCGTTTTGGTGTGACTTAGACTCTTCGCATCCTAAAACCGACTAATTATGATCGTTAATTAACGATCATAATGAAGAACCTTTAAGACAATAATAATTGCAACCTTTGGTGTGTAGAACTCTTCATGTATATATACATGAAGAGATTTTCGTGAATGGCTACACCATATGCTCCATACACACATCATTCGTTTTTGCTGATCACAGTTGCTGCTGCAACATTCCGTTCTCGTTTCAGGCAAGGATCATAGTCCGGCAGTACACGCTGCTTTGAACCGGTGTACCCTGGGAACAGACGGCGAATCTGTTTAAGGGAATTATGTCAAACACAAGCCCGGTTCCTTCGTTTTCTTGTCTTCTACTTTCAGGGATCGTTCCTGTCATCAGTTCGTCATCCGGTTCACCGCGCCTTTGATTCGGTTAGATCATCAATTTATTTTGTATTCTTATTTTATGCTTCTAATTGTGTGACGATTAGTCATAATCGTTTTACGCATAGAATTCCAACAGTTTTATGAGTTTGTGTTATGTTTTTTATTGCATGCCTTTTTTTGGTTGATAGGAATGACTATTATAAAGTTTTATTAATTTCTTAACTTTGTACATTCCATAGATGTAGTTATATTCCTTTTCTTTTTAACAAGCTGGATACCCTCGCGCGTTGCGGCGGGGAGCTTGTTTTTAATAATATAATAATGTAAGTGCTGTTTACGTAAGAGCTAACCATAGTAATAAGATAGCCACAATGATTCTTTAGAGAAAATGATAGGATTGGTGAGAATAATATTTTACTTAGACAACAAAATTATAATGATATTGATATAATGCTATAGGATTGGTGATTATTAGTAGGGACGAGACTTTTTATAATGACACCAAAACAAAACCAAAACCCTCCAATCCACAAACACAACTTGTTTGGCACCCCTGATAGTTGGTAAAAAAAACAAACATGACAGTTTATTCAGGTCGTAAAAACCAACTAACTCTAAACCGCACTGACCTTTAACACACATCAAGTAGCACCCTGTCATTCCTTTCACATCTTGGCTGCGGATCTCTTATTAAAAGTGTAAAATGCTTCCGATCGCAATTGAGTCTACACAAATAAATTTGTCAAAATAAAAAATGCTTTCTCTTAGACTTATTGAATAAGGGGAAAATGATAAGGCGAAACTGATATGGAGAATATAACCTTATGTTTATTGTACTCCTTTAGAACAAGTTGTAGCAACTTTACCTTCTGTCCACCAACTAACTCATGTTATTTATAGGTGTATTTCATAAAATTTAGCTACCATGTAACAACCCAAAACATCTTATCTACATGTGGGTTTCCTTTCACCAAAACTTGGTTATAATATTAAACCTGATTATGTGTAGCTTTTAGCTTCAACAATAGCTTACCTAACATCTCAAGCTTCTCACAAATTCATGAAGCTGAAATAAAACAAAATCTCTCAATAAGTAACAAAAAACAACACTTAAAAAAGTGCAGGTTATTATGACATAAAAATGAGAAGACATTTCAGAACAGTATACTAATAATACTTACAAAGTATAGCAAAAAAAATGCAGGTAATTTTTAAAAGATTGAATTCAACTAATAAGAAAGTCACATTTATGTACCTGCAACATAAGTCGATAAATCTCTGCAAGAATTTCCAAGATACAATCATCAACTTCCTGATTTGCCTTTAATCCAGCTTTTTCCCTCAACTACCCATTGGCCCGAACACCTATAGGCAACACCTAGAAATAACATTTCACCCCTTTTGACATTCCACAAACATACAACATACATACACATTTAAGGAGTTGAAAAATCCAAATAATGATTCTGATCATGTAGGGTTATGAAACAATACCATTTGCAGATGCTAACTTTCTCATAGTTACGTGCAGGTCATTCCGAATCGTCGTTGTTGTGTTCCTTTATAGGAATACAACACACCGGGATTAATTAACATAACACTGCTACCTCTATGGTAGAAAGTATTATGCAGGCTCACATGTTTCCTGATATTCAGCAAAAGCATGCAGGACTTGAGTATCAATGACATAACAAACAAGCTTAACCGCTTGTTTCATAATAAGATGGAGAAGAGCTCCATGCATGGCTCTTCTCCACAGGGTCATGTCATTAAGATGAAAGGGTACTAGAATCACCTGATTCAACTAGGTTACCCCACGAGTATCTAGGCTTATATGTTTTCACTTCTATAACAACCAGTATATACTGCGTGCTCTGATGTGCCTTAAAATATACATATTTTCTAAGCAAATATCCCTCGCGTATGGGGTAAAACATGACTAACTATTGCAAAGAAACAGTGTTTTTATCTTCTTTGTAGTTTTTCAGGTTTTACTAAGCCAAAATCACGAAAGAACAGAAAATGCGAGAAAAACTGAAGAAAATGATGATTTTGAGTTTAGCACGCCCGTGCTTCTGAATCAGCTCTGCACAACATGCCCAGTGCCCCTCCTAGCACGCCACGTGCCTCTGATGCTCGAAGATTTGAAGATCGGCGGTCTGACTCAACACGCCCCATGCCAATGATAACACGGCCGGTGCCGCCTGACTTGGCACGGGCCGTGCCATTCTCGACTGCTCTATAAATTGAGCAACCCTCTTAACTTCCAACTTGCTCAATTCCTTCTCCCTCTCTTTCACTAGTTTACCATCTTTTCGGTTTAGAGCCATTTGTTTTAGTGTTCTTAATCCTCTCATCAAATATTGTAAGAACTTCAACTTATTGTGATAATGAACCGTTATTTATCTATGAATCTTTCATTATCTAGTAAGCAAATCTTTAGACTAATACTTGTCAGCCTCAATCTTTCAAGTGTGAGTCAAATCATACACTCAATTGGGAATAAACGAATCTTTGGTGGGTTGGTAAACTGTCTTTTGTAAGCTTGCTTTAAGGTGAACTAATGACTTTATAAAAACTCTTTTTATTGAAAGTTTATTATTGATTTTCTGAACCAAACGTGCTCTACGTATCACAGACCATTTGGGGAGTCGAAATCCCAAAGGCCGGACTTGTGACACCCGGTCAGGGGACGATGTGTAACCTTTGTACCTAAAACATGATCCGAGCTGTAATTTTCAAATGAGAAATATTCAAAAATTTCTGAATCAAAATTTGAGCGGTACGCCTAGGATTAGGAAATCCTAGG
>JBCNJP010014809.1:0-10505 GCA_039602395.1 Deinandra increscens subsp. villosa | reverse complement strand
AAGGTGTGCACCATTAATTAAGACAGTTAGGTTGTTGATTATCCCGCGTTTTGCCTATTTCGACTTCTTGATTTTCTTGATATTGAGGCTCACAATCCGAACAGGTTGACACGAAGTGGCCCATCGCATTTATCACTTATAATCTTTGACTCGTATGTCTCTACCACTTGTTTTCTCCTCGATTTTGTTGTTAGACGACCTTTAATTCAAACCCATGTAACGTTGTTCTCTTCCATGTCCTTGTCCCCGGTTTGAATTACCATGACACCATGTTCACCACCACTAGAAGAGGATTCACCTACCTTTGTCTGGTTTCTAAATTCACGGGTTTGAATCTTTGCTCAAGCATTTTTTTGTTTTTTTTTTTGTTGTGTTTTATTAAAAGCCCTGCACAAAAGCCCACTAAATATCCAATACCCTGTAGCCCAATACCCATAATAAATTTTAATGGTTTTAGTTGTTCTTGATTGGAACTCTAGTGATAAAAACTCGACCCGACCCCAAACTTGTCACGTCAAGTTGATATAAATCCGAGCACCAAAAATGAATGACACTATTGGAAAGAAATCATGGATCCGGATTGGTTTTGATCACCCCTTCTTCTTAAGCTTCTTTATCACATGACTATAATACCAATTCAAGTTAAAAATTGATACCCAAACATAAAAAAACACAAGGATTATGGATAACTCACGCAATTTGTTTTAAAAGCTATAACTCACAAAACTTAGTACAACCCTAATACATTAAACTTACTAGCCAAAACATTCCTAATACAAATATAAAACTTAATCAAATTAACCAACTTATCAAATTAGACTAAGGCCTCTTTTGATCAAAAGGAATTGACCTGACTCGATTAGGAGCAAATGGTCATGGGTCAATCCATATTGACCCGGTTAGCAGCAAATGGACGTGGGTCAGTCCATTTTGACTCAGTTAACAGCAAATCAAACGGTTTGACTAGCCAAAACCTTTGACTGGATCAGTAGCTCAGTAGTTTTGACCAGCATCAAATCAAACAGCCTGTAAGACTCAACAGTTACGTAATGGCTGTCCGGCAGGGCGACCCGTTGGCACTGTTCCTCTTTATTCTTATCATGGAGGGGTTGCACATTTTTCTTGAAGATGCCATCCACGCGGGGATTTTTTCCGGTATTCGTTTTAATGATTTAAAATTATCGCATCTTTTCTATGCGGATGATGCGATTTTTTTAGGTCAATGGTCGGATTCGAATATCATCAATATTGTGGAGATGCTGAAAATATTTCACAAGGTTTCCGGTCTTGACATAAACCTTAATAAGTCCTCGGTTTATGGTATTGGTGTTCCGTTTGATGAAACCTCGAGATTGGCGAAGATTGCCGGATGTAAACCCGACCGTCTTCCTTTCACCTATCTTGGTCTCCCGGTTGGTGCAAACATGTCCCGAATTGACAATTGGCAGAAGATTTTTGACAAGTTTCAGAAAAGACTTTCTAGATGGAAACGCAACCTTCTTTCTTTTGGAGGTAGATCGACTCTTGTTTCCTCTGTTTTGGGTTCCCTGGGTTCTTACTTTTTCTCTATCTTTCCGGTTCCCACGAAGGTGTTAAAAAACCTTGAGACCTTGCGATACAAATTTTTTTGGGGTTTTAACGAGGATGATCGGAAGATTCCGTGGATAAGTTGGAAACAAACTCTTGCTCCTAAAGATCACGGTGGGCTCGGTATTGGAAGTTTGTTTGGTATGAATAAGGCACTCCTTTATAAGTGGAGATGGAGATTCATTTCGAATGAGGATGCCTTATGGGTAAAAATTATCAAAGCCATTCACGGTCCTGATATTTTTGTCGAGGGTAAACGAAAATTCTCTAGCACTTGGCAACGCATAAGAAAGTCTTGGGAGGATTGCCATGAGGCCCATTTCATTGAACCAGATGCTATAAAAAATTTTGTGGGTTGCGGTAATAATACGAAACTTTGGAGAGACATATGGATCGGAGATTGTCGCCTTCAAGATCAATTTCCACGTCTTTTTGCTCTTTCGACCGAAAAAGATAGGTACATTTCTGAGTTCCGTTCTAATAATGAGTGGTGTTGGCATTGGCGTCGGCCTTTGAGAGGGGGGGGGGTCGAATCGGAGCAATTTAGTCGCCTCATGAACACAATTTCTGATTTTGTGTTCACGGATGAATCAGATAGGTGGCGATGGCAATTTAATGATGATACGGAATTTCTCGTGAAGTCGGTTCGCAAACAGCTTGATTTATACATCTTCCGAGGTGTGATTTTGCAACAAGATGGTTGAAATATGTTCCGAAAAAGGTTAACATTATGATTTGGAGACTTTTCTTGGATCGTCTCCCCACCCGGCTTAATTTATCTAAAAGGGGTATTGAAATAGATAATATCCTTTGTTCGATTTGTCATACGAGGGTGGAATCTTTAATTCACCTCTTCGCTGAATGTGATTATTTTATAAAAGTCTTTGATCGTATTGATCAGTGCATTTTAAGTCCACTATAAGTCATATTAATTATACTAAAAATGCACTGATGTGAGCACAAGACACACCATTTTGTTGTGTTTTGATATTTAGTGGGTTGTGATTAGAATGAGCTAAAAATGAGTTATAATGAATCTAAATGATGTGTTATTATTATCAATGTGTTAATGAATTCTTAATCGATAATAATAATATGATATTTATTATTTATAAGTGTGGCAAATAGAAGAAATCTAAATCAGAGTGATGGTTTAGTGCATTTTGTGATTTGTAGGTTGGTGTTGTGAACTACACGTAGACAGGGGCATCACATGGATATATACTTGTTGGCATGTGAAATTCAAGAAAATTGGTGGCTCATGACTACTCACGTGGACTTAGGGATTTAAGGATTTAATTCATGTTTTGATGACTTCTAGAAGATATGGCTAATAATGGATGGAGTGACTTGCATTGAAGGGAACAAAGAGAATAATTCAAGAGATTTGCAGATTGCATGTGTTTGTTTGGATGTCGCAACAATTTGGAGCAAATCCAGCGTACCATACGCCACTAGGCGTATCATACGCCCAAACTGCTCGAATTCTAGCATATGGCTTTCATTATCTCAGTACAGAATGGGCGTATGGCTAGGGACCCAGCGTACCATACGTCCGGCAGCGTATGGTACGCCCGCGCTCGTTATTTTGACGGTTTTCAACGTTTTTGGACGGGATTTAAAAGGGTATTTCGTAACTTTTCAAAGGGAGTCGGCCAGAGAAACATTGGGGACGATTTTTGGGCTCCTAATACTCCGTGACAAAGTGTTAGAAGATCAAATCAAGTGAGATCATCAACCAATTTCATCAAATCTCATCATTCTCCATCATGTTCATCATCATGTGTGGCTAATTCACCCGTGATCACATCCGGGTGTAGGGTTTGTATTACCAACTTGTTCAATTCTAGTTCTCATCATAGTTTAGACATGAAATACTTGTATTTATCAAATCACTTGGTGAATTTGGTGTTTTTATGTGATTGGCATATGTGTTTGATTGTGTAAAACTTATGATCTAAGATCACTTTGTGTAGACTTCTTTATCGGTTCCATTCGTTAATAGTTTGGCTATACAATTGTTGTGTCGTGGTTATTTGTTGATGTTTGACTTGATCACTTCTTGTAAGATACCATATCGGTCTCATTCGTTATTGGATTGATTATACGATTGCAGCGTCATATCATTCATCGTTCATTCGCATATGCTAATTAGGGTTATGTCTATGTAACTTTCTGAATTTGATTGAGATATTAGAATTACCGGTTGTGTTAGTAAATCTAAACCTGGATGTGTTCATCTTTAATTTATTAAATCTTAATTTATAGTCAGTAATTGTTTATAAAAGTAACCTACAACCAAAATCAATCATCAGTTTTACTTTAATGATGCATGCTAATCAATTTGTTACCACTCCCAACCACTAATTCTTCGTGGTTCGACACCCTACTTGCCATTGCTAGTCTTGGTTAATAGGATCATATTCTCTTTATCTTTGATCGACACTTCGACATCGATCAAATTTTGGCGCCGTTGCCGGGGAATCGGTGCGCTTGGTTGTGGTTTTTAGTTGATTTTTAGCTGTGTTTTGTTTATTAAAAAAAAAAAAATTACAAAAATATTTTTAGTTTGTGTTTTTCCATTTCTCTACTGTGCAAGGTGTGTTATTTGTGCAGGTGTTAGATTAATTATATGCACACGAGGTTTTCTGGGAGAACATCACCTCTTGTATTTGAACCGGAAATAGAGAGATTAGCACGGAACAATAGAATTCTTCATAGATCTAATCTGCAAATATCGTCACAACCAGTTGTTGAAACTCAAGGTAGCAGTAGTAGATCAAGCATGGCAAATCCAGGAAATGAAGGCATACCTATTTATGAGAATGTATTCTATGACAATAATTCAGCTGATGGTAGCCCTCATGGGACAAATTTTAACGGAAGTTGGTTTGAAGGTGATAATGGTGACGCCGAAAATGGTGGTGGAATGCCACAAAACAATTGGGATCACCATCTCAATCAAGGTGGAGGACAAGGACAAGGGCAACCACAATGGAATTATAATCCTGCATTTCAAGCTCAACCACAAAATCAGCCATTTGGGGGTTTCAATCATGGGGTCCAAGGCGGACAAGGATTCCAAGGACAACAAGGATTTCAAGGAGGACAAGGTCAACAAGGTCAAAGGGTGATGGGTGTTGATAGCCACTTCCGACCGGCTATTCACCGGAATCCATCACCGGTAGTTCCACCTCATCAAAATGGAAGACAATTTGAGATCCGTCCTCAATATCTTTCCATCATTCCTACATTTAGAGGCTTTGCATCGGATGAACCATACTCTCATCTCTATGAGTTTGCTGCCATTTGTAGTACCATTGGAAGTCAAGGATTCACTCATGATGAGGTAAAACTTAATCTTTTTCAATTCTCTTTGAAAGATAAAGCTAAGCAATGGTTTTTGACACTTCCACCGGGTAGTATCCGTACTTGGGATGAGATGCAACAAGCATTCCTTGACGAATACTATCCGATGGGAAAGACTAGTGATGCTCGGATTGCAATCAAATCTTTTACCCAACAATCCGGTGAAGCTTTTCATGAAGCTTTCACTCGTTTTAAAGAAATGCTCCGGTGGTGTCCACATCATGGAATTGAAAAATGGGAATTGGTTAAGACTTTTTATGACGGTTTGTTACCCGATTCAAATCAAATGGTTTTCTCAAGTAGTGGTGGAAATTTTCTAACCCACCATGAAGATTATGCATGGGACTTTTTAGAAAATCTAAGCAAAGGCTCAAAAACTCAAGCATCCGCAAATCGGAGAGCAAAACCGGCTAGTGTCAAGTCGGTCAATGATCAAGTTCAAAATGATAGGTTTGAATCTTTAGAGCATAAGATGGATTTAATATGCCAAAGTTTGGGAAAGGGTGTTTCTTCTGTTTCGCAGGAATATGAATTGTGTGCAGCTTGTGGAGATATAGGGCATGTAGCGTTGTCATGTCCCATGAATTTGGGAAAAAGTGAAGAAGTGAATCAAGTATACGGTGACAAGAAGCAGTTCAACATGAATTCAAACACTTACAATTCGGGGTTGAGAAATCACCCACTCTTTAGTTATGGGAATGCTTCAAATCAATTGAACCCAAATTTTCAAGGCTCCAATCAACAAGGTGGTCAACAATATCAAATGAGATCACAAAATTTCCAAGGCAATTATGGAAAAGGAAATTTCAGTCAAGGTGGCTACCAAGGAGGCTACCAAAACCAAGGTGGCTACCAGTCCAATCAACAAAGAAATTACCAACAAGGAAATTACCAAAACCAAGGGCAAGTTCACAGCAATCAACAAGGAAGTTCATCATCCAATGATCCTTCGGTCAACACTAAATTGGATGAGATCATGGGTATTTTGAAAGGTGTGGTTCAAAAGCAAGAAGTCACGGACAAAACCGTTGGAGCTCTAACAAAACAAATGGGACAACTTGCTGAAAATGTTTCTACACGAGAGCCGGGAAAGTTGCCAAGTGATACTATGGTCAATCCACAACATCAAGGATCAAGCTCCAAGTCAATGAAGAATGTGACCATCAATGAAGTGCGCACATTGAGGAATGGTAAGAGTTATGGTAAGGATGATACCCCACTTGTTGATGGTGTAGTAGAGGATTATGTTTCAAGTAGTGATGATGAGAATGAACCTGTTTTAATTGAAACAAAAGTGAATGATAATGTTAAACAAGCAAATAACAAAGAGGTTTCAAAAAAAGAATCTACTAAGGTAGTGGATAAGGGTGTGGAGGCTAATACTACCCCATTTCCATTGGCTTTAGTCGAACCAACAAAAACATCAACTTTTGGGAAAAGGGGCCCACAACCGGATGAGATGTGGGAAGTATTTAAACAAGTCAAAATTAATTTACCCTTAATTGATGCAATAAAACAGGTTCCATCTTATGCTAAATACTTGAAAGAGCTTTGTACTCAAAAGCGACATCACAAGCTTCCTAAAAAGCTCGATTTGACGGCACATGTGAGTGCCGCTTTGACCGGATCACTTCCTCCTAAGTTCAAAGATCCGGGAACGCCTCTCATTCCCATTCAAGTAGGCGATTTTAAAATTAACCGGGCACTTTTGGATCTTGGAGCTAGTGTCAACATCCTTCCGGGTAGCTTGTATGACCAATATGACTTTGGTCCTTTACAAAAAGTTGATACCACCGTGGTATTGGCCGATATGACTTTAAAGCTACCGAGGGGGGTGGTGACGGATGTGATAGTGAAAGTTGAGGAATTTTATTATCCGGTTGATTTTCTTGTGCTTGACTCCGTATCTCACTATGCGGATAGGCAACCAAATGTGATACTTGGGCGACCTTTCTTAGCAACCGTTAATGCACACATTGGGTGTAGAGACGGTTCAGTTGATATCACATTTGGAAACCGAAAGTTAAGATTGAATGTTTTCTCTAACACATCTAATTCTCTTGATGATAATGATTGTTTCATGGCGGATGTTATTGACGGTTGTGTTCTTCCTTACACTTCTAGTGTGAGTGAAGACAATGCCATGGAGACATGTTTTTTGTATGACAGGTGTGAATTAACAAGGATTAAAGATTCAATGACAAGTGATTTTAAGGTGGAATGTTTAGCGATTGAAGATGGTAAACCACCATGGACACATCAAGTTGAGAGTCTTCCCGATCATATAGACTCAAAATTGAAGCCATCGTTGGTGGAAGCACCCAAAGTTGAATTGAAGGAATTGCCAAGCCATCTAAAGTATATTTTTCTTGGTGACAACCAAACCTTGCCGGCTATCATTGCTTCAAACTTGCAAGAAGACCAAGAAAAGGCATTAAAGGAGATTTTGGTTAAGTACAAGGCGGCGATTGGATGGACTATTGCCGATCTCAAGGGCATAAGTCCGTCAATTGTGATGCATAAAATCATCACCGATGCAGATGCTAAACCTTTTCGTGATGCGCAAAGAAGATTGAATCCGAACATGCGAGAGGTTGTGAAGAAGGAGGTGCTGAAGTGGCTTGATGCGGGTATCATCTACCCAATTTCTGATAGCACATGGGTTAGTCCTACTCAAACAGTTCCCAAGAAGGCCGGCATTCAAGTGGTTAAGGGAGAAAACGGTGAGCAACTTGCCACCCGCCCGGTAACCGGGTGGCGAGTATGTATTGATTATAGGAAGCTTAATTCGGCTACTTCTAAAGATCATTTTCCACTTCCTTTTATTGATCAAATTGTTGAAAAGCTTGCAGGTCAGAAATATTATTGCTTTCTAGATGGGTATTCCGGGTACAACCAAATAGCAATTCATCCGGAAGATCAACAAAAGACCACATTCACATGTCCGTATGGCACTTTTGCATTTAGGCGAATGCCTTTCGGCTTGTGTAATGCCCCCGCCACCTTCCAAAGATGTATGATGAGTATATTTTCGGATATGGTAGGGGAGTCTTTGGAGATTTTCATGGATGACTTTTCTATTTTTGGTCATTCATTTGAAAGTTGTCTCAACGAGCTTGAAAAAGTTTTAAAAAGATGCACCGAGACAAATCTTGTTTTGAGTTGGGAAAAGAGCCATTTCATGGTTCAAGAGGGTATTGTTCTTGGTCACGTGATCTCTCAAAGAGGGATTGAGGTTGATCGTGCCAAAATACAAGTCATTTCTACTCTTCCACCACCCACAAATGTCAAGGGGGTGAGATCATTTTTGGGACATGCCGGTTTCTACCGCCGGTTCATCAAAGACTTTAGTGCTATTTCAAAACCATTATGCAATTTATTATTAAAAGATGCACCATTTGTCTTTGATGAAGCATGTCTTAATGCTTTCAATGTGCTTAAACAACACTTAGTATCGGCTCCCATTTTACAACCACCCGATTGGTCCATGCCTTTTGAAATAATGTGTGATGCAAGTGACCATTCGGTTGGAGCGGTACTAGGTCAACGGGTGAATAAAAAGCCCGTTGCAATCTATTATGCTAGTAAGACCTTATCGGATGCCCAATTAAACTATACTACAACCGAAAAGGAATTACTAGCGGTTGTTTATGCACTTGACAAATTTCGATCATACATTTGGGGAGGGAAAGTGATCATTTATTCGGACCATAGTGCTATTCGGTATTTGATGGAAAAGAAAGATGCAAAGCCTAGGTTGATTAGATGGATTTTGTTACTACAAGAATTTGACTTTGAAGTAAAAGATAAAAAAGGAACTGAAAATGTAGTAGCGGATCATCTTTCTCGTGTCCCTTCTAAATGTGATGATAAGTTTGATTCGATTCATGATACTTTCCCGGATGAAAGTTTGTTTAAAATTTCAGTTTCACCATGGTATGCTCACATTGCTAACTTTTTGGCAACAGGCAAATTTCCAGAATCTTGGTCAACAAGACAAAACAAGCACTTGAAATCCCAAGCTAAATTTTATATTTGGGATGAACCGGATCTTTTCAAGGTTGGTGCTGATCAAATCATAAGAAGATGTGTTCCGGATGAAGAAATTCAAGAGGTGTTAGCACATGCTCATTCCTATGCATGTGGAGGTCACTTTAGTGGAAGAAAGACTGCTTATCGTATCCTATCTTGTGGATTTTTCTGGCCATCCCTCTTTCATGATGCTTTTCAATATGTTAAACATTGTCATAAGTGTCAACAATTAGGTGGCATTTCCAAACGAGATGAAATGCCCATGAAGCCTATTGATGTAGTTGGAATCTTTGATGTATGGGGTATAGATTTCATGGGCCCATTTCCTAACTCGTTTGGGAAGTACTTTGTATTAGTGGCGGTAGATTATGTCTCTAAATGGATTGAAGCAATCGCCACTTCTACAAATGACCACGCCGTTGTATGCAAATTTGTCCAATCAAACATATTTAGTCGTTATGGTGTTCCCCGTGTGATCATAAGTGATGGGGGATCTCATTTCAAAAATTTCAAGTTTGGAAAATTGTTGAAACAATATGGCGTATGTCACCGAATTGCTACCCCTTATCATCCACAAACTAGTGGGCAAGTTGAGGTATCCAATAGGCAAATCAAAGAAATTTTGCAAAAGACGGTAAGACCCGACCGTAAAGATTGGTCTTTGCGGTTAGATGATGCATTATGGGCTTACCGGACTGCATTTAAAACTCCTATTGGAACCACACCTTACCGGTTAGTTTATGGTAAAGGTTGTCATTTACCGGTTGAGATTGCTCACCGGGCACTATGGGCGATTAAAGCTGTGAATGTTGATTATCATGTTGCAGGTGAAAAGCGCAAGTTAAGTCTTTGTGAACTTGAGGAGTTGAGGGATGAAGCATATGAATGTTCTACTTCATACAAAGCAAGAATGAAAGCGGTCCATGATGCCAAACTAAAAGTTAAGAAGTTTGAAGTTGGACAAAAAGTGTGGCTTTACAACTCGAAGTTGAAGTTCTTCCCGGGCAAACTCAAAAGTAAATGGTTAGGACCATTTGTGATTGTGCGAGTTGGCAAGTATGGTGAAATTGAGATTAAGGATGAGCATGGAAAGCAAAATCAAGTTGTGAATGGTCATCGATTAAAGCCTTACCTCAATTTAGGTGATACAAGGGAGAAGAGTCAAGATGTGGTGCACTTAGTAGAAGATTCACCATCATATGAAGCTACATGAAGGGAAAGGTAAAGTCGGGCTGCGGACTCTAAACGTAGCGCTACATGGGAGGCAACCCGTTTGTGTGCTTGTGTGTTTGTTTTTCATTTTTTTTTTCTTGTGTATTTATGTTTTTATGCGTTTTAAGTGTGCATCATTGTCACCACAATTCTATTGCTCATCATCGGTTGACACTAAGTTGGGGAGGTTGGTGAGGGTTTGAGGATTTGTTATATTTTTGTGCTTATATAACTTATTTCCAACTTTTGTGCATTGGGGACAATGCACGACTTTAAGTTGGGGAGGGGAGTTCATTTTTTTATAT
>JBCNJP010014808.1:0-10506 GCA_039602395.1 Deinandra increscens subsp. villosa | reverse complement strand
TTTTTACCCACTTCTTCTATTTTTATAAAATATTAATAACTTTCACATACGACATTATTTTTATAAAAAAAAATTACACCATAAAAACGGGTATTTTTTTATCTTTAAAACGCGTATAGTGTTGCTATATAAAAATATTTTAAAAAATTATTGTTTCGATTTTTGACACAATGTTCAGATCATTGTGTCAGCGTATTAAAATATTCAGTTCATTGTGTCAAAATATTCAGTTCATTGTGTCATTGTGTCAAAAGTATATATAGTGTTGCTATTTATAAAATTAAATACTCTTTCGGTTTTTTGACACCATATGACACAATAATCTGAACATTTTGACACAATATGACACAATGATCCGAACATTTTTGATACAATATGACACAATGATCTGAACATTTTGACACAATGATCTGAACATTTTGATACAATCGAAAGAGTAATATATTTTTTAATTTTATATATAACAACACTGGACGCGTTTTAAAGATTAAAAAACGCTCGTTTTTATGGTGTAATTTAAAAAAAATAAATAATATCGTATCTAAGAGTTATGAAGGTTTAAAAAATGGGAGAATTTGATAAAAAGTCAAAAATACCCTTTTATCCTTTGTTTTCTATAGTTTTTCTCTCTAATCCCACACGAGAAAATGTTAGGACATAGATCTTTATTTAATTGAAGATCTAATGGCTACAATTCCTCTTATCATTCTTACCCAAACTAAACTTCTTACAATAACCTCACCCGAGTACCCGAAAGTTTAAATACAAAAGATATTTCCGTGCGAAGTGATTTGAGTCTTTGATTTGATAAATGAGTATTCCAGATCTGGGTGAATTTAATATAGATGCAAAACAAAAAAATTAAGTGTGAGAAGAATTTGGAGGGGTAAAATGGGTATAACCTTGCATTGTATACATTTTTAAGTTTCCCTCATCTTTTTTAAACGTCTATAACTTCTTTATATGACATCAATTTTTAAAAATATTACACCATAAAACGAGCATTTAGTTCTTTTAATTCGAGTGTAGAATTGCTATATTTTTTTTAGAAAAATAAAAATAAAACTCGTTTATGTATGTGATTTATGAAATAAAGCTTGCGTAGTACAACAAAACTGGGTTTTTGTCACAATATATTTGGTGGCAAAATGGTAACTATTGCCCTTTTGACACCATTTTACTACCAAAAATACGATGGCAAAATGGTGACAATTACCCTTTTGACACCATTTTGCCACCACAAAAATGTGGCAAATATTGCGTGATTATTAAATATATCTTGAGTGATTACAAATTTTGGTTGCGTGATTATGAAATAAAGTTTGCGTGATTATAATATAGTGTAAAACCAATTTGTCCTGATCAAGTGATTTGTACACCAAAACTGGATCGAAAGTTAACCGAAAATGAAGAACACGAAGAACACAGAATCAAGTAAATAAGACTCGTTGTATAGCACTGATTGATCAAGATTACAATGATATGAGCTCAAGAATGTGTATGTAATCTAGAAACACGATAAAAAACTCCTCCTATAAAGAATGAATCTCAGAGAAATGAACCGCGGGTTTGTTGGGTCGGTTATGGTGAAGAGTCTCAATGTGACGTACCAGAACTAATATATATATATATATATATATATATATATATATATATATATAGAATAGCTTGGTTCGCTGAAGCCAGCTTCCCATGGTTCGTTGAAGGAATCTTTTGGTGTGCAGATCATGCCATCCTTTAGTTTGTTGATCTTAAGTATGTTTAGCAGCACACATCACATTTGATGAAGGAAGATAATATACATATCATATACAAGACACCATATCTCATATATGAGACTTACCATCCAAGCCCATAACAATATATGAATGACATATTCTACCCTCAACATTATTTAACTCTAAACTAACCAAATGAACTAACATGACTAACTGAATACATCACAAGTCACACAGAAAATGCTCTAACAGACTCCCCCTTGACGTGTGCTGTATCAAATCTTCAAACTCATTACTGCTGTTAGTTGATGTAGGGTAGGCATGGCAGGAACATGAATGAGTCAACTGGACCATTTATGATAGTATCCTTTGTTAGCTTGTCCTCTAACTGGCTAAAGGAATAAACTCTTTGACAACTTTGCAACCATACATGAGATCCATTCTGAGATCTGTATCTGGGAGACTTTGATCTTTTCTACCTGTAAGCTTCAGAAGACAAAATTTGCGGTTTTTCTTTTTCAAACATAACTTTAATCTTGGACCAAAATCTCCTTCGGAGAACCAAGATGATTTAAAATCATTTTTGAATATTTGATGCGATGCATGTCGATCAGATCGAAAACAAATAAGAAAGAAAATCTTTTTGGATTTTATAAAGTTTATATCAAAACACACCTAAAATTGTAAAATCATTGTACGATCTTACTACTGCATGATTCGGTAATCGGAGAAACACAAACGAGTAAATAAAGCTTGGCTTTATTGATTCATTTAGAGAATACAAGCTAGAGAGAGAAACACACTCAATACACACAGTTAAGATGATGTAGAATGACAGAACTCCTTGAACTCTCTCTAGCACAAACTATTTATAGTCACTTACTTACTGGCCGGCGTACCACCTGCAGACCATTTGGTACGCACGTACCATCTGGTACGGCTGACCATCTGGTACGACCAGTGACTATTTTGACTCACCCAGACGCTCTAGATTAGATACAATACACGAGACACACGTTAGCATAGGAATATGCTCTAACAAACTCCCCCTTAACGTGTAGTGTAGCTAGCTATCTATCTATCTAAGAAAACTTTAGTCTTCAATCTTCCTTCTCACTGCGTCTGATCTTCAACTTTAAATTTTGTCAGAAATAGAGCTTGCGTGGCTGGATCAATCTTGAACAGTCTTTCAACTTCAAGATCCACTTGTGAAAGATATAACAAACTCCACCTTTCACCATGCTTGAGTCTTGTCACACAGAATAACCTGCAATTTCAGAAGACTTTCTTTTTCTTTATAATAAAATTAATTTAATCTTGGCGCAAAACTTCTCTTTCGAGAATCCAAGATATAGGTTTGAAATTTTGATTTCATATCAAGTATCGATCGGTCGAAAACAAATAAGAAACAAAATCTTTTTGGCTTTTTGAAACTTTATATCAAAACACACCGAAAATCTTTTTGATTTTTCTAAGTTTATGCTAAAACACACCTAAAATCTTTTTGAATTTTTCAGATATGAAACATAAATGTAATACAGAAATGAAATACTGAATCACACACTATTTTTGTCTTTTGCAAAAAAGATCACAACTTGGGATCATATTGGTCATGATATGCTGAACTACACTTCAATTTCAATTACTTCAGCACACAAGTCATGTCGATTGCTGGTATAATTTGTCCATCTTAAACTCAGGCACAGTCATACTCATAACATCTAGATATGTTATTGTATTGATTAGGTTTACTTTGACCAGTGTACCCCACACTATCAGACATACTCAGATATGTTTTCGCTTATATCACAATTTGTGATTTCATTTGTGATTTGATCACATAATGATTGTACTCATGATTTAGTCAACTGTGTTCCATGCAAAAAGAAATAAGAATGTTAAATCGTCTACCTTAAGGTCGATCTTTCGATACACAGATAATCTCTGATTTAACAAAATAAGAAAATAAAACAAGTTGAAATTGTATAACCTAACAACTATCAGGTCGGTACTCCCGTACACGCAGAGAAAGTCCGATGAGTTATACGAAACACCAAAGAAAATAAAGCAGAACGTCAAACGAACAACAATCAGGTCGATCTTTCGATACGCAAAGAAAGTCCGATCGTTTGACAAAATAAAGAAAATCAAACAAGTTTAAATCTTTGCAAAATAAACACATGTATACATAGTGACTTCTCATTTCTCTTTTTCACACATCTTTTCTTGATATATCATGAGATATGCATCAAGATGTTGTCCACTTGGTCAAGCATTATTATTTAATGTGTTTATTATATCTGAATACTTTCTGATTTAATGTCGAGCCTACCAAGCACATCGAACAATGATCTTATGGCTTTTTCATCTAATTTATCCACGAGTCAGACACGTAAGCAAGCTAATGTACCATCATTTCCCAATTATGTCGGATAAATTTCTCATTTTTCAATGTTTTTGTATTTTTCTATTTTTCAATGTTTTGTATTTTTCCTCCCCCCCTCCCCTTAAAATGAAAACTCTATTTTTGGATTTTCATTTTAACAAAAACACAAAGACACTATTTTTGGTTTTTTAATTTTCTCCCCCTAAACGACAAACGGAATGCATTAAAGAAAGAAAATTGACCAATCGATACTGATACCTTTTAGGTTTTTAGCTTTCAGAAAAACTTCCAATTTTGAAATATGAAGCATTCAAGTTAAGTTAAGCAGGAGACTCCTCTATCAGTAACTGCTTGAAGCTTGAACTTCACAATCACCAATAGGTCTTCTCGAAGAAACCTACACACTAGTTTAAATGATTAATAATGAAATGACCCGAAGCACACAGCTTCTGGTCGACCAGTGTCTTTCTCAAAATCATTTGCAGCCTTGGTAAACAACTTAGGTCGCCACTGCATTTTTGCGGGTGCAGTTTGTACGGAAACATCATCTTGCGATGAATCACCAACACTAGAATCACTTTTGAAAAATGTTTACTGTTTGATTGAAAATGTGAAGTTGGTGTGTCAGTAAAAATTCTGCCTGATTCATCAATTATCGTGGCAGTTTTTCTAGAAAAAGTGCTTTTGACAGTTACAGGACAATCCTGTGCCATATGTCCCTTTCGACAACATTGATAGCTGATCGTTTAGATTGTGACTTGTCCTGAACTGGATGACATGTATCAGTGAATGCAAAATCATCAGAAATATCTTCAAAAACTTGAAATCGGTTAGAGTGTACCCATTTCGATGTAGGACTTTGAGGTGTAGCATTAGAACCAGATGAAGAAGATTCGTTCGGAGAACTTTCAGTTGAACCTTTCTTTGTTTAATTTCCCCCAAACCCTTTCTCCATTGTTGAAATAAATACTTGAGCCAGATGATATATTTGATCCAAGTTTGTATTTTTCTTTTCCTTCTTTGGCATGTTCTTTCTCTTTGTAACCTTCTTGCCTGCACTCCCAACCCAGATTTTTTATAACCAGGTAGCGTTGTCAGATCAAGTTGAGATTGAAAAGAACCATCTTGAGCAGCTTGGTTAAATTTAGCTTTAATGCCCTTTAAGTTGTTAGCTTCTACCAAATCAGCTGCTAATTCTTTCTCATCTTTTTCAATCAACTTATTATCAGAAATTTGTTGATCAGGGACACAAACACCACCAGAAACAAATTTAACAAATGTAGATGCACCAGATGCTGAAGCTTCTTCTTTCTTGTTGACATGCTGTAACTTCTTCTTCTCCGATTTTTCAGACACAAATGCAGAATAAGCTTCCTTTGGAGTCGGAATGCTCAAATCAACAACAGCCTCTGTTTGAATCACCGGATGTGGAATCTGATTGAAATCATCGCCTCCAAACACCTTCTTAAAGTTATCGTCTTGACACAAATAACTTGCAAATGAATGAGAATTCTTCAAGTTATGCAATTGACGATTTAGATCCAAGATTTCAACATTCAAATCGGCTATGGTCTTTTGAGTTTCAGCAACAACCTTTTCTGATTGAATCAATTTCTCAGATGTGCTGTTAACTAACGATTTTTCTCTTCTCATACCATCATGAGCAGCATGCAATTCTTTTGTAATTTTATCTACTCTTTCCTTATAGATCTCAACATTTTTGGTTAACAAGCTTTTATCTTTCTTCAAAATAATGATTGTGTCTTTCAATTCAGACTGAACAATTAGATATTGAGTTCTGTTAGTAGTAACTTCATCCAATGCTTTTTGAAGTTCATCATTAGATGCTTTAAGTTCCTCCACCCTTGCTATGGATTTTTGAAACATATTCTCAAAATCTTCACTCACATCTTTAGCTTTAAACTTATATTCCTCAACTTCCTTTACCAACTTTTCATTGGCAGCAGTTAACTTGACAATTTTGAATACTCCATTCGGACAACTATTTCTGAAGGTCTTCTAACTCTTCCAATAAGACACTCTTCTCTTTGAGTAACGTCTCATTTATCCTGAAAATGTTATCAGAAACTTCACACTTCTGTTTGTAAGTTTCTATCGTTTCTTCATTCTTTTTCTTTTCCTCAAATAACCCTTCTTTTCTTGAACCAACTCTTGAATCTTTCTATCTTTCTGAGTACAAAATTCACAAGTTAACTCATAACCATTTATTTCAGAATCACTTGTTTCAGATTTACTAGTTTCAGATGCATATCCACTCGATTCAACTTCAATATTTGCCATTAATGCATAACTTTCTGCAGGATGGAATACAAATGCTGATTCATCCGGAAAATCTGCAACCCAATTATAACCTCCCTCAGTCACTAGAGCCTTTGCCTCTTTAGTGTGATTATGATTATCAGAATTACTTGGTTTAGAAGCAGATTGCTTGCATTCTCGAGCAAAATGTCCTAATTTAGAACATTTGTAACGTTTCATTTTGGACTTATCTAAACCCATTATGACTCCTCCCATAACAGAATTCTTGCCATGCTTGCCCATAAACCATCTTCCTTTTTCAACAGTCATAGCCAACTGCCAATCCAAATCCAATTTATTTAGCTGATCCTCATCCATCTGTTTTAGATCCTCCGGAACCAAACCAGAATTACCAATTTGACTAAAGATGGATCCAGAAGAAGAAGATATGAAAGCAGACAGCAAAGCAGCTAGATCTTCGGTAGCTTGATTAGAAGTTGACTTGCCTGATGATCTATCAGGAATAGTAAAACTGCAACCTGAAGAATAACCAGTACTCTCAGACTTCCTAGCAAGAAAAGCTGTTATCGGGGGATTCACGCTTGAATTAGAATGTGATTTAGCTTTAGCATGGACGGTAGCAGAATTCTCTCCAAAATAGACTGCAGGATTCTAAACCGATGGAGTTGCTGACTTCTTCACAAGTAATTCCATTTCTCGAGCTTGTAATTTGCTTAACAATTCATTGAATGTCCAACTTGAGTAATTTGGATCATTAGAAAGCACCATAACAAAATTCTCCCACGTTTCGGGTAGAGCTTCCAGAAATTTTTCCTTCAAGTCATCTTTTTCCTTCTATACTCCTACAACATCAAGTTCATTAATCAGATGTGAAAACCTAGAAATCAAGTCTGTAATACTCTCTTTTTCACAGTGCTGAAAGTTGTCAAACTCTTTTAACAAAACTTTCTTTCGACTCTTCTTATATTGCTCGTTTCCTGCACACCTATCTTTTAATGCATCCCACAAAGTTTTTGATGTTGTGCAATTTTTGAATTGATGCAAGAGTTCTCTTGGTAATGCCATTTTGAGATTTGCATAAGTTTTCTTTTCTCTAGCATAAACTTTCCTTTAATCTTCATCAAGATCACTTTGTGGGACCGGTTCTCCATTTTTTTTAGGATATGTATTGTCTTGCTCAATAGATATCCACAGATCAATGTCAAGAGCATTAATGAATGATTCAAACCGTTGCTTCCAATTGTCATAATCCTCCAACCTAAGCAACTTAGGAACTTTTTGAGTTATTCCTATCTCATTATCATAGTTCGACATGGCTTGCATTGAAGATTGAACAACTGAAAATGCTTGAAAATCGCTCATCTTGAGATTACAACACCGAACGCAAAAACTTCAAACTGAAAAACGGACGTCTTCCAAGTGGATTTTGGGGATCAAACTAGAGGGAAGTAGCCAATAGGCAGTAAAAGTCTAGATCTCGTCAAGACGAACGTTTTGGCTGGTATTAGCTCCCGTAACTCTTAACGGTTCTCAAGTTACGTCAGTTTTAGTAAACACATGTATTCTGCCAGCGTACCAAAAGTTTCTCAACGTACCAAATCCGGACCAATTTAACCAGCGGACCAAATGAACCTCCAACGTACCAGTTTAACTCACGTACCAGCAGCGAACCAAAAATACTCAACGTACCAGAAACTGGTACGGCGAACCAATTGGTAGGGAGTAACTGTCAACGGACCAGAAAATAACCGCCACGGACCAACTTGAAGATTGCCTTGCGTACCAGAAACGGACCAGCGGCGTACCAGATTGTTCTTCGAGCGTACCCGAAACGTACCAAACAGAAATCGATGGATTTTCACGAATTTTAACAATTTGGATTGTAATTTGCTTCAGATTGGTGCGAAAACTCACTAGGAACACTCAGAAATCATTTTTCATCTTTGAAACACTCGGAATTGTGAAAATTTGATAAAAATGAAGAAAACCAACACTTTCTCTCTCTAGAATCCGAAAAATTACCAAAATCATAGCAGTAGAGCAACCAAATGCTCTGATACCACTTGTAAAATCATTGTACGATCTTACTACTGCATGATTCGGTAATCGGAGAAACACAAACGAGTAAATAAAGCTTGGCTTTATTGATTCATTTAGAGAATACAAGCTAGAGAGAGAAACACACACAATACACACAGTCAAGATGATGTAGAATGACAGAACTCCTTGAACTCTCTCTAGCACAAACTATTTATAGTCACTTACTTACTGGCCGGCGTACCACCTGCGGACCATTTGGTACGCACGTACCATCTGGTACGGCTGATCATCTGGTACGACCAGTGACTATTTTGACTCACCCAGACGCTCTAGATTAGATACAATACACGAGACACACGTTAGCATAGGAATATGCTATAACAAAAATCTTTTTGGATTTTCTAAAACTGAAACATAAATGCAATACAGAATTAAACTCTAATTTTGTTTTTGTGAGAAAGATCACAACGTGAGATCATATTAGTCATAACGCATCTAGCACATTTCAATTTTGACTTAGTCAGCATGCAGGCAAAGATGATAGCAGATACAATAATTTCTTATTTATTTTAGCATGCACAAATTAATTTTTATAGCTTTCTAATATATTTGAGGGTATATTTTTCAAGCACTGATACATGGTCCTCACACTTTTCAAAGATATTGGGAACTCATCATTTTTCCAAGCTAAGCCATATCATGCAGATATTTTCAATCATACACATCTTTGTGCTTGCTTTATATAACTTATTTTCCAGAGATATAAACATTCAATGTGTGTCATGCAAAAAGAAAGCAGAATGTTAAATCGTCTACCTTAAGGTCGATCTTTCGATACGCAAATAAGGTCTTGGATTTAACAAAATAAGAAAGAGAAAACAAGTTGAAGTTGTATAATTCAACAACAATCAGGTCGCCCTTGTGGGCACGTAGAGAAAGTCGATGAATTATAAAAAACACCACAGAAAATAAAGCGGAACCTCAAACGAACAACAATCAGGTCGCTCTTTCAATACGCAGAGAAAGTCCGATCGTTTTAGAAAATAAAGAAAAACAAACATATTTGAATCTTTCAAAAGAACGCATGCATACACAAGGATATCTCTTATTCTATTTTTGTATATTTATCACACAATACTCATCAAGATGATAAACCACATTTATCAGGCAGACATTATCTTGATATCATACTTGCATATATCAGATTTGTCATGCACATCACACATATCAAGCAATAACCTACAGCCTTTACATCTACTTTATCCATGGTAGATAACATATATGCTGATGTACCATCATTTCTCACATAGTCGGATCAATTTCTCATTTTCAATTTTTCCATTTTTTTATATCTTTCATTTTCTATTTTTTTGTAATTTTCATTTTCTCCCCCTAAAATGGAAAACACGCTATTTTTGGCTTTTTCAAATATTCTCCCCCTAAAATTCAACAAACTCTATTTTTGAATTTTCAAATGCCCCCCCCTAAAAATATGAAAGAAAGTAAAAGAAAAGGAAATAAAATTGATCGACCAACACGGATAACTCGAATTTTAGATTTTGAAAAATCATTTTTCTTAAAACTTTTGTGAAATATCAACTCGGTGAAGCGCTAACTTAGGCAAAATACTCCACTATTAACAACTTTGCAATCACTAATAGGTCTTCTTGAAGTACCTACACACAAACTCAAACAATTTTTAGTTAAATACGGGTACCCAAACCGGCTTGGGTCGTCCTGTATCTTCAACATAATTGTTTCCCGCCGAGGTTGTCATTTTATGTTTCCAAGAACGAAATGGTTTAAACGATTTCACCCGATGCGAATCAGAACCATTGAAAAACTTTGACATGTTGAAAACAATATTCAGCAACTCACCGTCCAACATGTTCTCAGATTTTGAGTTATGTTACTATGCCCATAATAGGAAAACTCATTTGAGTAAGGCATTTCAAAATCATTATTGAAAAATTGTTTTGGTTTTGAAAATTGTGGGAAATCATCATCAAAATGTAAAGTTTTACCAACAAATGGCTTCTTGGTAGTTGACTTTCGTTGATGATTCTGATGTCGCTTGATTGT
>JBCNJP010014807.1:0-10507 GCA_039602395.1 Deinandra increscens subsp. villosa | reverse complement strand
CATCGACATTTGTATAGAAACTGTTCTAATGGATTTATAGTCGCTAAACTCCTAAATCAGCAATTAAAACCACACCCATAATGAAGTATCCACGAATTAATGACCTAGCTATAGGACACTAAACACATGATCTAAGACCTAGGACCATTAGACCACATCCTATTCTGATTAACCATGATAGACTTATAACTTATAACCAATTACATGCCATAACATATGCAATACATTTAGTCATTTCACTATTCCTTTTACCCAAGACATGGAAGCTAAGATTCACGACCAAACACAAAGACATACTTCAATCAAGACAGATTATTGAACATGCATAATCACCATTTCCTATCTAGGCTCGCTAGAGTTCCTAAACACATATTGATATCGCTAGATTACCAACTAAGAAATAGCATCAATTCAATAAGCAGAATACGTCTATCCTACCAACCAAACCAAATACTACTAGGAAAGGATCAAACATATCATTCAACAACACATCTTTAACATGCAAGAGGAATCATAATCATTATACTAATATCATTATGTAAAACATTGTCAACGTCAAATCGTAGGTAAAACACTAAATAGATCACATTGTCTCAGATGACATCAAGAGAGTTAGCCTCTCATAGCTAAGCTAAAGAAAAACAACAATTGAAATGTAAATAAACATGATTGTAAGCGCAAACCAAAGTCGATCAATGGCCAAATCTTCGAATAGCTCGATATCACGAATGATTAAACACTTCGTAGGCCTCTGATATCTCCGACTTCTAAGCTACTAGGAACTCCTGCGGAACCAAACTCTACTAGTATTAATTGTGCAACCCTTTGAAATGGAAAAATGGTTGGGTATTTATAGTGAAATATTAGGGTTTTGGAAACTAGGTGTAACGACTCGTTACACGTCACGGGCCGTAAGTGCCACCATGAATTAACGGATTAGGGTTTCCTCCGGTTAGCTATGAAACGGGCCGTGATGGCTATCACGAGTCGTGACATGGAGAAAAAGTCAGATCTTTGATTCTTTGACACTCTCAAGCCCCTAAAACTTCGTAAAATCCTCAGAACGTCACTTTGGCCCCCTATAATTACTTGTTTATGACATTTCACAGCAAACAAGGGTAAAACATCCGTGGGTGTTTGACTAATAAAATGATGTGTAATTTAAAGCACATGATCTTTATCAACAGATTCAGAAAAATTGAAGTTGTGACATTCTCTTTCACTTTAGAACCTATCCAAACATAAATAATCTTGGCTCAAAACGTCTCTTTGAGACTCCAAGATATGGATTTGAAATTTAATTTGTATCCCGTGTCAATCAGATCGAAAACATAGAAGAAACAAATTCTTTTTGGCTTTTAGAAAGTTTATATCAAAACAATCCTATAATCTTTTTGATTTTTGAAACTTATGCTAAAATACACCGAAAATCTTTTTGCTTTTTCTAAAATGAAATGAAAGTGCTGTACAAAATCAAATTCTATTTTTGGTTTGAGAAAGATCACTATCTGGGATCATATTTAACATAACGCACTGAACTACCCAATTGCAACTAACTGAAGCAGACAAGCCATTTTGATTGCTGGTACAATTTGTCCATCTTAAACTCAGGCAGAATCATACTCATAACATCTGGATATGTTAAGGTATTATTTATTTGCTTTGACCAGTGTATCCCCCACTATCAGACATATTCATACATTTCTCTTTTTCTCGTGTGATTACACTTGTGATTATCACATAGTGTATTGTATTCATGATATCGTCAACTATGTTCCATGCAAAAACAAATAAGTACGTTAAATAGTCTACCTTAAGGTCAATCTTTCGATACGCAGATAAGGCCTCGGATTTAACAAAATAAGAAAAATAAAACAAGTTGAAGTTGTATAATTCAACAACAATGGTCGGTACTCCTGTACACGCAGAGAAAGTCCGATGAATTATACGAAACTCCAAAGAAAATAAAGCAGAACCTCAAACGAACAACAATCAGGTCGATCTTTCGATACACAGAGAAAGTCCGATCGGTTGAGAAAATAAAGAAAATCAAACAAGTTTAAATCTTTGCAAAATGGACACATGTATACATAGTGACTTTAATTTTTCTTTTTCACAAATTTTTTTATTTTTATCATGAAATACGCTTCAAGATGTTATCTACTAGGTCAAGCATAGCATTTAGTGTATATCACATCTGAATACTTTCTGATTTGCCGAGCCTACCAAGTACATCAAACAATGATCTTATGACTTTTTCATCTACTCTATCCATGAGTCAGATACGGAAGCCAATGTACATCATTTCCTAATGATCAAATTCTCAAAATTATATATTTTGCATGTATTCACCTTCACCATATGCATTTCTCCCCATAACATGCCTTTTCTCCCCCTAAAATGAAAAACTCTATTTTTGGATTTTTCATTTTATTAAAACAAGACACTATTTTTGGCTTTTTCAATTTTCTCCCCCTAAACTACGAACAAGAAAGTAAAGAAAGAAAATTGATCAACCGACCAACCGACACAGATACCTGTCTGTTTTAGCTTTCAGAAAAATTTCAGGTTAGAAAGATGAATCATGAAATTTAAATTAAGATAAGCAGAATACTCCTCCATCAGCAACTTTTCAATCACCTATAGGTCTTCTAGAAGTACCTGCACACTGGTCAAACACATCAGTTTTTAAATGACCCGAAGCGGATCGCTTCTGGTCGACCAGTCCTGGTTTCCTTTTGAAACCACTTTAGGTTTCCATTGTTGTTGTTGTTGTTGTTGTTTTTTTGGTAAATCAGCATTTGATGAATCAATCATAGGTGACCGTGACGAACAACCTACAATTGGAACATTTTAAAATTTAGGAATAAATATTCCTTGCTTTTTTTAAAAAAAATGTAGGTTGAAATTCATCAAACACTCTACCATATTCATCGATGATCTTTGGTTTGGCAGCTTTACCAACATATGGAACTTTTCCTTTCCTTGAAGTAGAAGCAGCAGTAACCGGACAATCTTGTGCTATATGCCCTTTTTGTCGGCAATTGTAACACAAACGATTGTTTATGTTCTTCCTTTTCGGAACATGCATAGCTTCACAAAAATTAACATCTCTAAAATAATCATAGAAAGTATCATATACCTGATGTCGATGATCTTGAACCCATTTTGATTTTGGGCTCTTTGGAGTAGAATTTGAACCACGAGAAGAAAAACTTGCAGATTGCTTCTTCTTGTTCTTTTGATCAGGACTTTTCACAAAAACTTCAGAGTTTTGTGTTTTGGTCTGATTGGGCGACAACCATTTGTCGGCCAGACACAGCGACCGTCTCAAGGTTTTGTGTTTCTCGAATTTCTTCGAGATCCACTGGATCACTATTTGTTCCTCTGTTGAGAAACTCTTTTTCAAGGAACTTACCCTTCCTTTTGATAGAAACATAGTTTCCATCAGGATGGTAAAAGTAATAGTCGGTATTACAATAGTATCCGATGAAAATCACCTTTTCACCTCGAGGATCAAACTTGTTGTCAGATTCACTAGTGACATAAGCTTCGCATCCCCATACCCTAAGGTAAGAAAGTTTGGGAGAAGAATTATTCCATATCTCATATGGGGTCTTATCCACTTTCTTGGTCGGTGCCAGATTTATTAGGCGAGCGGCGATTAAGAGAGCATAACCCCAAAAGGAGTGGGACAAGTTAGTCCTACACATCATCGATCGAACCATGTTCAAAAAGGTTCGATTCCTCCTTTCACTAACTCCGTTTAATTGGGGTGTACCGGGAGGAGTGGGTTGTGAAATAATTCCACAAGCCTTGAGGTGATCGACGAACTCATTGCTAAGATACTCACCACCTCTATCCGATCGAAGTATTTTAATAGTTCGACTTAGTTGATTTTCTACTTTGTTTTGAAACTCTTTGAACTTGTCAAAAGTTTCGTGCTTATGTTTGATCAGATAGACGTAAGCATATAAGCTATAGTCATCTATGAAAGATACGAAGTAGCATTCATGATTTATCGTTTCGGTCCGAAAGGATCCACACACATCAGTATGTATTAATCCTAATAGACCTTCAGCCTGTTCACCAACATGGGTGAAGGGGGACTTGGTCAGTTTACCAGATAAACAAGATTCGCATTCATCGAAGGAATCTGCATAAGTGGATTCGAGAATCCCTGCAGTTTGTACCTTCTTGATGTGAGCCTTGCTTATGTGACCAAGTCGATGATGCCATAACGAAGAATCGTTATCAACTTTGTTTCATTTAGAAACATGATATAGATGATCATTCATTTGAACAATTATCTCATATATGCCATGTCGAGGTTTAGCCTCGAAATAAAAGATATCGTTAAAGTAGGTAAAAATGGAATTTCCATTAAACTTATACTTAAAACCTTGTTCAAACAGGGAAGAGACGAGATACAATGTTTCTGGACAATCCAGGAGCATATAAATAGTTAGCTAAAGTAACTACAAGGTCAGTAGGACATTTAGGAGAATATATGCCGGTAGCCAAGACCGGGACTCTTTTCCCATCACTAACGATGAGCTCCATGCCGCCTTGCTTTATCTTCTTCCACTTCTCAGGTTCTTGCAAAACATTAACAATGTGGAAACCATATCCAGTATCAAATACCCATGTATTGGAGGAAACAGTGAAAAGTTCAATAACAATTATTGTCATACCTGATGAGGAACCCTTTCCGGAGTTTCTAGTCATCTTGATCTTAGCCAGGTAGATGGGGCAGTTGCGTTTCCAGTGGCCCATCTGATTACATTCAAAGCATTGGCGTTCCTGAGGAGGAGGCGCCAATGGTTTCTTGCCCTTGGTCTTTTTAACCTTGTTCTTGGTCTTGGTTATACCTGTATCAACAACTATAAGCACAACCGGTGTGGTCCTGATCTTGACATTTGGAAATAATGTTAGAACCTAATCTAAAGTCTGAGCCGAGAAATTGATCACATGCATGCGATAATGCTCGGGTAAAGATCCTAGGACTACATCCAAAGTTATCCCCTCAGGAATGGAGCAGCCAAGGTCAATCAGTCTGCCGTGATACCCCTTCATCATCATGACATGATCATATGTAGAGGAATTAAGAGACATATGGCAGTTCACAAAATGTTAAAGTGGCCTTACATCGTTCACCTCTCTGACTTAACTCAAATAAATCTTTGAGTTTTATCATGATCTCATACGCTCCCATATCGGTAAAATTATACCGAAAATCCGGTGTCATGCTAGATAACATCAGCTCAGTGACTTCCCGAGAGTCATCATTGTGCTTCTGGATTTCCATCCGCGAGCGGTCATTTAGCAAGTAAGACAACAAGCTCGAGATGGATCGGTCAAGAACATGTAGCTTTCCAAGAAGCCTCGAGATGTTCCTCAGGAGGGTTTGCCATGATAAGATTTTCGTCTCAGTGAATGGGTCGAGAGATACCATTGAACTTAGAGGAACAGAGTTTTCACTAGCCTTTTGAAATAAGCAAAGTAATTTTAAATTAGTATTTTCGGTGTATAATATTTTCTTATATAAATTGGTAAGATTTATTTAATAAGAAAATTGAGAATTCGATTAGATGATTTTACTTGAGACCGCCAAATGAGCCTCAGGAGCAAACTCGTGTAACCAAACTGACAACGGTTGTCAATAATGAAGTCTCAGTCGCGACTCTCGTTTATGAGGCCGCATAATACAATAGATTATATTTTGCGGTACGTTTAGCCTCATCCATGCCCACTTTGTCTATATACGTTCATAGTGCGGTGTTGAAATACTCCAACACTACAAACATACATAAAGAAAGCGATAGTAATTCGAAATTGTCAATGTGGCTGGCACGGTGTTGAAATACTCCAATGCCCCCACCCTAGAAGGTTCCCTAGGCACTAAGTGCGGTGTTGAAATACTCCAACACTGATGCTTCGGTCAATACTGTCACACCCCGATGTTCCCGATTACGTGGGCATGTGACGTCATGGGGTCATAGTCGTGGATACAAGGAACGACCTCTATCAGTTTTGTTTACGTTTGAAAACCAAGTATGTTATCAAAGTTGCAGCGGATTGTATAAAAGATAACATTGTCTTACAATACTGAAACGAGAACGTTACGATAAGAAATACGATTGTTCATGATTTATTTAGATAGTATAGAGGTGACCATGACTCCATTCCTAATGCAGGCCCTGTTGTTTGACAGACTTCCCATTTGCACACCGAGAGCGATCTTAGTTACCTGAGAAATACATGAGTTTTGAAAGGGTCAACGCAATGTTGGTGAGTTCACAGGTTTAGGACTCTACAAAAATGTATTTGTAAATCAGTTGATGATATACAAGATATTATAATGGTTTTACTCGTCGTTGCATTGATCTACCTGTTCCTTGATTTCAAACACTAACAGATTTACCCACCTATGGTAACTTCCCCTTAGAAATACCAATGGCGTAGAATAACTGACATGTACCCCCAGACGTGTATGCATGGAGTCAGAACTGGAGCGACCAGATAGGGCAGGGGTGTCAACCCAAATAGATCTATTCACTAGTTATCGTTTCGTTACAGGAATTAATTGAAATCAATTGTTGGTGGGATTTGTAGCAATATGTTGTATAACAAATTACTATGAAGGGGTATGAAAGAACAGATAATCAATAAGGCGTAACAGTTGTACCATAATATCAATCAGATGTTTGGATGGACGGTCATATTTATTGTCTAATAAATATAGGACTGGTAGAAATAATTATAGTTCCAATAATTATTTAAAGTGTGTTTGTCTGTTTCATGATTCTTCCCAAAAGTATTTAAAATAGTTTAAAGGAAAGACTTTGTATACAATCAAAAGAATGTATAAAGTTTGGTGTTTCATGTATTTCTCCCCCATTGATAAAATAGTAAAGGAAAAGGGGCCGTGAAACTCACCTGTTCAAGGTGAATGATCGTGATAGCTGATACGAGCTGTAAGTAACCGATGTCCTAATATTGATAATAATAATAGACATGATTTAGTTCCTTGGTTCGGTTTGAATAACGTTCCGTTACCCAATGATCCTGGTCGAGTCTTGACAACTTATTCCCGTTTGTAATGTTTGGAAAACCCGTTCGTAACGTTTATTAGTTGTATAAATATTTAGACTTGCTATGATATTTAAAACAAATAAACATATGGATTCAAAGTAAATAATTATTAGTCAAATAATTATTAAAAGATTTGTAAGAATATATATGAACATATATATTTATATTAGATCTCAAATATTATGATAAATAATATGTATTATTTATTCCGTTGTTTGGTTTACATTTGGTCCTACGCTCGTAGTTCATTGATAAATAACTACGCGTATAAGTTACAAATTATTATTCAAATAATTGGTTATAACTTGTGTAAGAAAACGTTGATTAGCTTTAGTCATAAGAAAGTTAATAACTTTACGATGGAACTTTGATGAAAATAAAGTTAGTTTAATTATTTTCGAGTTCGAATGTATATATATACTTGGTGAAAATAAATGTTTTATTTTCCTCGCATTTGTGTCGTTACTTTGAAGCATGTTATAACAGTAGGTACTATTATTATTGCGACTTCGAGAACTTTGTTTGATAAAGTTTTCTAACGGTTTGAGTTATACAACTTTTCTTTAAAACCGATTGATTACTCAAAACATTTATTATTTAACAAACACTTGAATGGTTCAAGGTTTTAGAAAAAATAAGGTTTTGAATGAAACATGACATAAAAATATAGTTAAGCCATTGCGACGAAATAAGGTCGAAAGAGTTTTGGTTCGTCGTGTTTGTTTGGTTAACTTCGTTCGATCGTTACAAGTTTATATTTGTTATTTTTAAACAAAGATTACTTGTTTATTCGGAAAACATTATAAGTCTTTTATTAAACCTTTCGATTTATTTTTATAAAAGAAAGACTAATATTTTTAGAAAAATTTCGTTAGGTTCCGCTTGTAAATAGGTCCAAACCATTTCTTCGTGTCGTTTATTTCATCAACAAATCAAGTCATATAATGTCGTTTAAAGCTCGGTTCAACAATCATAAGTATAAGAGTTAAACTAGTTAGTTGTCATTTTTTAATTAGTCAACGTTTAACAATAAAAATGATACAAGTATAAGTTACCATTTCCTTATAGTTGTTAAGTGTTTATAAGTTTCAACCATTATGTATTTTAGTGTTTACTAGTGTTTGAGAAATCAAAATGGTTTCTCTAACTTATATAAACGCTCTCGATCCTTGGATGGTTATATCAGTTACATAAAATCATAAGCTCATGAAATCATAACCCGTGTTTTAATCACTTACGAAGAAAGAAAAACACGATGCTTATCATTTTATGTGGGGTTTTAACCCGAGACGCGAGATGGATCTTCAAGACTCGTTAGGATCTTTCGGGTGTAACTTAGAATCAAGAAAGAAAAGAATAGAAATGAATCAAGGAGCTCACCACTAGCAAGCTAGGAGAAAAGGGGGTGGCGGTCGAAGGCGGCGGTGGTGGTAACCGGTGTTGGCGGCGACGGTGGTTGATGATGGTGATGATGGCGGTGTTCGATGATGATGATGGTGGTGGTGGTTGGTGACGGTGATGATGGTGGATGATGATGATGGGGATGGTGGTGGTGTCGAGGGACGATGATGATGATGGTGGCGGTGGCGGTCCTCGGCTGTGACGAGAGGAAGAGGAGGCGGAGCACTCCAGCGGCGGCGGCTGGGGTGGTGCTCGGCGTCGGAACCAGTGGCGGCAGAGGGTTGCGATGGTGGTGGTTGTGAGCTGCGGGCTCGGTGGCAGCAGGTGGTGTGGCGCCGGATCTGGGTGGCAGCAGGAGGCTGCGGTGGTCGCCGGCAGGGGTGGCGGCGGGTGTTGAGGTCGCCGGCCGAGAGTGGTGAAGGGGAGGAGTGGTGGTGAGTGTTGGGTGATGGTGGGTTCTTATAGTGGTGGTTGTGTGTGGTGGTGGTGAAAGGATTTTAACATGTGGGTATTTATGTGAAAAATATCTAGATATTTTATAACCATGGTTAGGTTAGGTAGTTAACCTAGGTTAGGACATAGGTTAGTTAGATATTTTGTGGGGTTTAAGTAATTAGGTGGTATTAGTTTTATAAAAACTAACAACTTTACCCGGATATTTTATAAAATTATAAAATATAAAATGTAGTTTTTCCATAAAATAACCACTAAAAAGTTGACAGAAACTTTGAACAGGCCGAAAATTATAAGAACGGTTGTCGGGCCGGTATAGTTCGTGTCAGGCCGGTATGCGGGGCTTTCTCCGATTTTCGCGCGGTTTGTTTTGTTATTCACCAAAATTAGTCGGGATCGATATGTTTGAGTTTTAAATTGTCGGTGGACTTGTCGGGTTATGTTTTTGGGCTCGGTTCGTTCGTTTCACGTTATTGGGCCATGTCGGGCCCAATTCGGTATACGGGCGATTCATACCGAATCGTCCTACCGTTTTGGTCGAGACAGGTTCCTAAATTAATTACGAGGCTTCAATATTGATAAACAATTATTGTTTTGGTCGTAAATTAATTATTTAGAAGTTTTAGTTTTATTTATTTTATTTGCTCGCGTACCGCGTTCAGAAAATAAATAACTGTTTTGATCCGCTTCGAGCTCGAATATTTTATACTATTAAAACTAACTAGAGTTTTAAATAAAATGTTCGCTCAAAGACCTTGTCGAGTGTCGGTGTGATTTCTCACGACACTGTTTCGGTAAAATATAAAAGTCATTTTATATTTTTATTTTTTTTGTTATTAAAGTTCCACCGATCTCGTGGTGAACTTTTGATTTTGGTATGGGTTTGTTCTTCCAGTACAAACGTGGGAATTTGTCAAGGGTGGACGTTTACGTGCACAATATTTACTAATATCACTACTAGTTCACGTTAGGCACATGTATATACGTATATATACTATAGTCAAAGTATAGGTTTGACCCAGTATTTTCGGACGGGTTGTCACATTCTCCCCCAGTTGAAAGAATTTCGTCCCAAAATTTAGTTCTGAGTACTGGTGGAAGTTACATCGTCAGATTATAGACGTGAAAGGCGTTATGAACACTACTTAACTCGACGGGTAGGTGTAGTCTATTGGTGACTGGGCTAATTGTTTCTATGATTTCGAAAGACCGATGTAACGAGTGTTAAGCTTTTCTCGTTTGCCGAATCTGATGACACCTTTCCAAGATGATACTTTCAGCATGACGCGGTCGTCCTTTTTGAACTTCAATGGTTTACGGCGTTTTGTCGGCATAGTTCTTTTGTCGTTCTCTAGCGTCTTTCAGAGGGTTTTTGACTTGGAATATTCTCTCGATTGTTTCGAAGATTAGCTTGGGACCTGTTAACTGGTTGTCGCAAATTTCAGTCCAACAGCATGGTGATCTGCACTTTCTTCCATAAAGTGCCTCGAATGGTGCGGCTTGAACGCTTGTGTGATAACTGTTGTCATAGGAGAATTCTGCAAGAGACAGGTGGTCA
>JBCNJP010014806.1:0-10507 GCA_039602395.1 Deinandra increscens subsp. villosa | reverse complement strand
CTGCAACGAATATGCATAGAGACAAAAACATTGCAAACAAATTAAAACATCAAAAAAACGAATAGAGCAACCCAAAGATATGAAATCGCAAGCAATTGATCGATGAAAAAATAGAACAACTTAATCAACACGCACCTGCTAGAGCAAATCACCGCCACTTAAAATCAGAACCTGCACAATGAATAACGACAAAGTGATTAACACCGACACCTAAACATTCACAAATACGCAAAGAAAAGCACAATCTTTAAGGCTCGAATATGATAGCTTCTAGTAGAGATTCTAAACTCAAAATGCAGCTTTAAAGGATAAAATTAGCAGGAAATAGAATTCATAAAACGACAAACTTTGAACCATATTTAGAATTTTCATGTTATAAAAGATTGAAATAGGTAAATGTTCAAACTGTAGACCTAATTAATTTAGCTTCTAAAATATTCTCATAAGATAAATTGTTGAAGGAGCAATAGAAGAATGTATAAAGAAACCCTCAACCCTCCCTCTCTTTTTTTTTTCTTTCTTTCTTCCGTTTTCTTTTCTTTCTTTCTGTCGGTTGTTCCCAGCCCCCTCAAACTAAATTGCAACACCAAGAAATTGACCCCCTTGAGGCTCCTCACCCCCTATTCCCGTCTTAAAAGTTCGACCAACCCAAAACATGACCAGAAATAGCAAATAAAGGAATCGATACATGCAATAGTCGGAATAAAGGAATCGACGAAATAGAATGTGGGGAAATACCCAAATTAAGAGCCCTAGAACAGACAGAAAGAAACGTACCTCGAAGGGCAAAGCAAAGTCGGCGATCGTAAGCAGAGAACCAGCAATCGCAATCGCAATCGCAAGCAGAGAACCAGAAATCGTCGTTGGCTGCGAAATTGTTTGAGAATGAAGATTGAGGAGAAAGGCAGATGTATGAGGGGAAAAAACTTTAGGGACTAAAGGGCCTTTTTGTTTTTTTTTAATTAAAACTAATAATTTTCTCTTATAGCTTTTTTCTCTTATAGCTGATTCGGTCAGAGCTTTTAAAATAAACATTAATAAGTGTTTGTTTTTTACATATTATTAATTATTAAGCGGAACAATGTCATAATTATCTCTAATCCAATAAGACATGAAATATCCTCTTATTAACCTAAAGTTCTCGGTCAAATGTGTCCTCCTCGCAGCGCCTCTCTGGTTCGTCCTCCTCGCACTGCGCCTCTCTCGTCTCCATATCCGGTTCGCTTTGAGGTCAGATTCGATTTTCTTGTTCGATTTTATGTGATATATCGACTTTCTTGTTCGATTTTATGTGATATATCGACTTTCTTGTTCGATTTTCCATCTCCGGTTCCCTTTCAAGGAGCAATGTGTATGTATATGTGTATATGTTATGTGTGTGAAATTGCAATTAAACATGATCCCAAATCAAAGTGTGTATCCCCAAAACATCAATTTTTCACAATCTGAATATGCCTTTATGATTTTTTTGCCAAAGTAATAACCAATAGTGCAATACAAAGTTTTTTGTGTGCAGAACCTGTTTTGTGATCAATATGTTGTTGGCCTGAATTGGTGTTTTTGGGATACACACATAACATATACACATACATACACGTTGCTTCTTGAAAGGGAATCGGAGTTGTAATTGAATGTTATCAAAACTGAAATTGCAATTAAATTGTATATGATTTTCTCGCTATGCTCTGATGTCAAATTAAAGTTGTGTAGTTGTAGTTGTGTAATTGTTTAATTGTATATGATTTTCTCGCTATGCTCTAATGTCAAATTGTTTGAAGTTGTATATGATGTCAAATTGTGTATGTATATGTGTGTGAAATTGCAATTAAACATGAATTTTAACTTCAAAGCTGCTATTGTTTTCTATCTATGATTGTGTGTGTGAAATTGTATATGTGGGCTTAAGTGATGAATTAATCGCTAAATATGATCAAGCTCAAAGGCATATTAATAGGAATGTAGAAGATGGCGGTGACGAGGAGCACGACGATAATGATGACCATGATGAGCTTCCATCACATGGGAGTAGTGCAGATCAACAATATATGATAAATTTGAGAGATGAAATTACGACACAACTAATGCAAAATTAAGTTTGAATCCTTAGATGTATTGGAAACACATTATATTTGTTCTTGTACTTTCTTTTTAATGTTTTATGTTAAAACAAGTTTATTTTTTAAATTAACTGTATAAGTTTAACATTTAAAATGGTGAAACATATGTTTATTAATATTCAGATGTTTTACAAAAAACAAACAGCTTTAATGATTCAGATTTCAGACATCTGAACCACATCTTAACATTCAGATGTGGTATTCAGATTCAGACATAAATCTCTAACAGATAACAAACGAGGCCTAAAACTTTAGAGACTGAACATTCAGTCTTTAATACTCAATATCTAAGACTAATAAATCAGTTACTATTGATATCAGAGACTGATACATTTACGACTCGTGATAGTGACTGGTAATTAGTCCCTAATAATCTGACTGATTATTTAAGACTAATTTTCAGTCCTAATTGTCGACGCAAAATAAAATATTTTGGAGTGCAAACTCTCTTTGCCAAATCAATTTCGCGTCATCTTCGTTCTCCTTCAGGTACACACAGAAGAAATTGAATTTTGCTTCGATGTCTTTCTAGGGTTCTTTTCTCAAATTTTTCGTGCAATTTGTGGTTCTTCAAATTGGTTTCAGTTTCGGATTCATGATTTCTTTACTTTCGTTTACAGAAGCAACCCTACATCCTCCGACTGTTCTTCGATTGTCACTGTCACTACTCTCACGTATCATTCACTTTCTTCGTTTTAAGCTTCTCATGCTACAATTTGTCCGTTGTTGTCGTTTAGTCATTGCGAATGTAGATGTTTCGCTTCAATCCTTTCGTTTGACGAATTTGTTGAGTTGTGGTGGATCAGATTTTTTTTTTCTTTGGGTTCTACTCCTCTGACCCCAAAATTAGGGCTCCAATTGTGATTGATACTGAAGCTTTAAGGCCTGCAATCCTACATCTGAGACCTGGTTGGATTGGAAAACAATTGAGGGGATTGCCAAGAATGTGAAAGTGTGTAATTCTTGTTGAATACAGAGAATGATACACCCCATATAAATAATACAAGATACCTATCTAAACAAGGAAATAGAATCATTAATACTAAGGGAAATATACACCAAATATTACATAATAAACAAACCAATAATATATTCATATTATCGGTTAACAGCCCCCCTCAGTTTGAGCGGTAGATGAACGAAGGCACAAACTGGATCGAAACCTGAGGAAAAGCTGTTTGGGAAGTCCTTTGGTGAAGATGTCAGCATACTGGTAATCAGCCGGGATGTGAAGAACTTTGACCTCCCCAATACAAACCTTATCACGAACAAAGTGAATATCCATTTCAACGTGTTTGGTTCGTTGATGTTGAACATGGTTTTCAGATAGGTACACAGCAGGGATGTTATCACAGTAAATCAGTGTAGCTTGCCGAGTTGGAACATGAAGTTCAAGTAGTAAATTTCGGATCCAACTCGTCTCTGCAACCGCGTTAGCGACCCCGCGGTATTCAGCCTCAGCACTGGATCGTGACAATGTGGGTTGACGCTTGAACGACCAAGAAATTAAATTGTCGCCAAGAAAAACGCAATAACCGGACGTGGACCGTCTCGAATCTGGACAACCACCCCAATCCGCATCAGAATAGGCCGTCAATTTAGTTGAGCGGGATGGGGTAAGCTGTAGGCCAAGGTGCAAAGTGCCCTTGACATAGCGCATAATACGCTTAAGAAGCTGAAGGTGCGGCTCCCTCGGGTCATGCATAAAGAGACAAATTTGTTGTACAGCGTAAGATATGTCGGGTCGCGTAATGGTTAAGTACTGTAACGCTCCGGCTAAGCTCCGATAGAGTGAGGGATCGGCCACCGACGGTCCAACCGAGGCACTCAACTTCGAACTGACCTCAACAGGGGTGCTCACCGTATTACAATTTAGCATTTTAGCACACGAGAGAATGTCGGTGGCGTATGATGATTGAGACAGAAATAGACCCCGATTGCGATGATCAACTTTGATGCCCAGAAAATGATGTAACTGTCCCAAGTCAGACATTTTAAACTCCTTCGACAAAGTCCCAATAATCTCATGAAGAAGCTTGTCAGTAGAAGCTGTGAGCACTATATCATCAACATATAATAATAAATATGCAATTTGCATACCTCGCTGATAAATAAATAAAGACGAGTCACTGATGCTTCCCTTGAAGCCAATTGTGGTGATGAAGGTCGCAAATCTGTGGTACCATGCACGCGGAGCCTGTTTCAAGCCATAAAGAGATTTGTTTATTTTGCACACGAACTTCGGCCTGTTAGCATCCGTGAAGCCCGGTGGTTGGAACATGTAAACCGTTTCCTTTAAATTACCATGCAGAAACTCATTTTTGACGTCTAACTGATGGATTGGCCATGACCGAGAAACCGCGAGGCTGAGAACGGTTCGAATGGTAGCAGGCTTTACAACCGGACTAAAGGTGTCTTCACAATCGATGCCCACCGTTTGGCTCTTGCCATTAACAACTAAACGAGCCTTATGTCTTTCCAACGTCCCATCTGAGTGAAATTTATGCTTAAAAAGCCACATGCAGCGTATAACCGGGACATTATCTGGACGAGGAACTAACTCCCACGTATTATTAGCCAATAGTGCTTCATATTCATTTAGCATGGCACTTTTCCAGTTAGGATCGGATAGGGCAGCAAGGTGTGATTTAGGGAGAGGGGAGATGGGAGGAGAGGTTTGGGTATTTAAATTGAAGAGGACCCGAGGTTTTGTGGATCCGGTGGCGGTCCGAGTGACCATGGGGTGGGTACGAAGTGGTTGGGTAGTTGGTGGCTGCGTGGGTAGTGGGGAGGCAGAAGGGGCAGAATTACTTGTGGAGGGTGGAGTGGGGCTGGAGGGAGTTGTGGAGGGAGGGGTTTGGGCCGGTTCGGAGGGTGATGAGGTGTGGGCTGGTTGTTGGGCCTGAGGGCTGTCGAGAGGGGGGGGGTTAGCGATGTTGGGCTGGGTAGGAAAGCGGACGGACGAGGGATTGAAAATGGCCGGGGAGGGCAATTCAAGAAACGAGTGGTCAGGAGCAGGTGCGGACGGGTTAGAGAACGGGAATTTTGTCTCGTCGAAAATGACATGGCGGGAGAAGATGGTTTTTCCGGTGGAGATGTTGAGGCATCGATAGCCGCGGGTTTTGGCGGGATAGCCGAGAAATACACACAAAGTGGAGCGTGTATCAAGTTTATGAGAGCGAGTGGCCGACGTGTTAGGGTAACATGCGCAGCCGAACACACGAAGATGGTCATATGAAGGATGAAGGTGATAGAAAATGGCAGTGGGGGTGAGGTGATGGTGAAGTTTGGTGGGGAGAATATTATGAAGGTAAGAGGCGGTGTGGAGGGCCTCAACCCAAAATGTGCTAGGGAGCGAGGCGTGGGTTAAAAGAGTGAACATAATTTCGTTCAAGCGGCGGATCATACGCTCAGATTTGCCATTCTGTTGAGAGGTGTGGGGACAAGAGAAACGGAGGTGGATGCCATTTTGAGCGGCAAAATTTTTGAAGTTATGATTATCAAATTCCCCACCCATGTCACACTAAAACGATTGAATTTTTATATTGAATTGCGTGTGAATATAAGCGTGGAATAAGGAAAATTTATTAAAGGTTTCGGATTTAAATTTGAGTGGGTATACCCATGTAAACTGGGTGAAGTCATCAATTAACACCATATAGTATTTGTAACCGTTATGACTCAAAATTTGTGACGTCCAAAGATCACAATGAATAATACTAAAGGGTTTGATGGTTCGAGTCAAAGATTCCGTGAAAGGTAATCTTTTATGCTTTGACAATTGACAAGAATGGCAAACTACATTATCAAGAGGTTTATTACATGAAATAAACTGACGAGAACGCAAAAAATCTAAGATAGTGTGTCCCGGATGTCCAAGACGATTATGCCAAAAACTGGGTTGTTGAGTAGCAGAGAAACAAGCGGTGGCGGAAGCAGTGTTGGTGAGTGGGTATAGGGAGCTGGAACTGTTATGGCGACTGAGGATCGTACCATCCTTGAAATCCTTCACAGAAAATCCAAATGGGTCAAATTCAATGGATGTATAATTATCAATATTAAATTGACGAACAGAGATAAGGTTTTTAATAATGTTTGGGTTAAAGAGGACATTTTTGAGATGGAGCGGTTTGGAGGCGATGGGAAGGGTAGTGTGACCCGATCCTTGTACAGGAATTGTGTTACCATTGCCTACAAATATTGACGCTATTGGTGAATACGATGAGAAAGTAGTCAACGTACCTTGATCATTAGTAACGTGGTTGGAGGCCCCGGTATCCATATGCCAGCTATTATCAACGTGGTTCATGGAGAGTCCCTAGAAGGCGTTGGCGAGTTGTGTAGGCTCTAAAGGATCACAATCGGCCAAATTGACTTGAGCCGCATGGTTCTGCGTCGGCTGACTTGTGCTCGAAGACGGGTTCTGTGGCCATGGGGTGGTGGGCGACTGCCAGGGAGCCCAACCCCCTTGTGTAGGAAACGGACACGGCGGTGGGGCCCAGTAGGGAGAGGGAGCCCAGAAGGGAAACTGGGCCGGAAAACCAGGTGGGTAACCCGATTGGCGGCCCGAAAACCGTTGCTGCTGGGCCTGACCCGTAGGTCGGTTAGAGGGATTACCGGGCCGGTTGTTACGGCCTGAACCGTTGTCACGACGAGTTTGAGAAGTGCGCCGGTTCTGAGTGACTCCAGGAGGGCGGCGATTCTCACGTGGGATGGGTGGTTCGTCGGTGACTGCTGCGACAAGAGGTGCCTGTGGAGTTGGGGCGAGGTGCTCACGGGCTTGTTGCCGCTGCATCTCCAATTGAAGTTGATTGCAGGCAATTTCCCAGGTAGGGAGAGTCTGATTCAAATATGATGCGACACCGTCATATTCGGGGGGGGGGGGGTAAACCTCGAACCAACAAAAGAACCCGGCGTTGCTCGGAGACTGGACAATCAACGGCATCGAGTTGGTCAGCAAGGTCCTTAAGCCGTTGGTAATACGCTTCAAGAGAAGAGAACGCCTTCAAGTTGATGTTACTGAGTTCGTAATCCAACGCAGCAGCCCTAGATCCTTTGTTATTAAGGAAAATAGTTTCAATCTTTTTCCAAGCTTTGCGAGCGGTTGTGGGGATCTCGAAAACACAAACCAGTAACTCATCCGAGATCGAACCGTAAATCCATTGAACAACAATGGAATCGATTTTCTTCCACTCGGCATAGTCGCCAGCCGTCTCATCAGGAGGAGGGGTATCGTCGATGTGCTTCAAGACATCGTACGAGACGGCGTTGATCTGGAATAGTTTTACCCACGTGTGGTAGGTAACTTTGACGCCATCTAGGGTACGAACCTTGTGAAGAATGTTGGTGAGGGTGTACGCCGGGTGAAGGGCGGCGACCTTAGGTGCGGAGGAGGCTTTGTCCGACATCGTGACGCCGGAAAGTGAAGGAAAACGAGAGGATGGCAACCGGTTAGGGTTAGCAGAGGTATGATACCATGAAAGTGTGTAATTCTTGTTGAATACAGAGAATGATACACCCCATATAAATAATACAAGATACCTATCTAAACAAGGAAATTGAATCACTAATACTAAGAGAAATATACACCAAATATTAAATAATAAACAAACCAATAATATATTCATATTATCGGTTAACAGAATGTTCCTTCATGTTCTTTGGTTTATGATTGGGTTTTGGATGTTAGGCTAAAGCAAAAGCAGATGATTCTTCTCATGAAGACGTTGATGTTGATCTAAGAGATGATGATGATGATGATGACTTTTTCAAGCCCAAAAGTGATGGAAAAGAGGTTTATTTATCAGTTTTGGTTATAATGTCTTCTTACTGACTTTATATGTTTTGACATTTGACTTTAATGTCCAATTTTTTACAGAAATTAAGTAAAGGAGGGAGATGAAGTAAATGCCGATGATAATTCAAAATTCACCAACTATGCTAGCACCAAAGACTGGAAAGAAGGAGAAATAATTGAAAGTATTCGTGATCGCTTTGTAACTGGTGACCGGTCAAAGGTTGCTCAAAGAGGCAAAGCTACTGAGATCGAGAATGAGAATGATGATGCCGATGTTTTTGCTGAGTTTGAAGACCTGGAGACTGGTGAGAAGCATGAAGGTGATAAAACAGGTGACACTAACAAGGGTATTGACTTTGCTGCTGAAGAATGAGGCTTAAGAAGCTTGCACTCCGTGCAAAGTTCGATGCACAATATCCTTTAAAATGACCGCTACTCTTTTTTTTTGTAGGGCAAACGGTTTCGATTTCTGATTATGCATTATTTAGGGGTCAATAAATCAGTTTCATGCCAGCTGCAACAAAACTGGTCCATATACTCATCTATAATGCTTAAAAATTATACTCATTTACCTTAGTTTTTAAACCTATCTGGCTGTCTATACTTTTTCACATGTGTATGTTTAGTCATTTTATCTAAATGTTTTTGATATACTGTGTGACATCCACCTATTTACCATATTTATGAACCAACCCGTTTCTACTATCCATGCTAAAGTCATACCCGAGCTAACCCAACACGAGACCAACTGTGATATTAATGGATAACTCTAAAACTATGCATTAATGATGGAACAATAATAGAGTTTATAAAAGTTAAACATTATACTTTTTATGAAGTTGTGACTTATATCATTATCATTCTCGCGGAACATTGATCCGGCCGAAGTTCAAACGGACCTGCATGGTCCGGGCGAAACCGAGGTCAGCTGGATGTCGTTCCGGCTGAAGTCCAAGTGGAATGGTTCAGGCGGACATCGTTCCGTTGAGGTTGAAACATTTATGTTCCATACCTCCGTTAGTTGTAATCTCACTAGAAACGTGGTCATTAGCTAGCAAAGCATATCAAAATTGAAACTCGTTATTTCATTTCTCTATCTCTCGTATATATGATATCACATAGACCAAACACATGACTAAAATTAGTCATCACACATGACTAAAATTCATCACACGCTATTATCCTCAAGTAGTCCACCCACCTGTCTAAAATTAGTCCTCAAAGACTAAATTTTCTTGTATAAATACCAAAGCTAATGCACTTGTTTTTCTCACACCTACACCTAAAATCTACCAGATTCGTTACAGCCACTTCTACAACCCATATCTCCCTCATAAATCGTCCAAATCCTTCCATTCTTGTCCAGAAATCTCCCTATTTGAGTCCTCTAAAATTGCCAACTGACCTCACTCAATTTCGATAAAAACTCAGCCCTCTAGACCACTTTGAACGACGACTGCTCCGGAATCTCGCTGCTGTGCGACCTTGTTTTCCGTGGCACATTTGAGGTACCAAACGAGATCGGTTTGAGCTGATTCTTTTTCCTATATCTTCCTCTTTCAAAGTACTTCATTTTAGACTTAAAATCTGTACCATTTGGTTTCCTAAATCGTCCAGAATCATCCTTCAAAGTCGACCCAACTTTCTGTCAGAAAAGCTCAAGAACTCCTCAAGGCTTCAAGTGTTGATCCAAGCTCAACCGTCATCTTCACTACCTTCTCCTTGCTTGATTACTGTGAGAAAAACATCTTATTTATATTCTTAAATACTCGTTCATATTCATACCTAAGAACACCCATTAAAAAGGGCTTGTTGGTTAAATCACCTTAAAGGAGAACAACTCAACTTTAAATTCTGTCAAAACACAGATTCGTTGTAGGACTTTTATCCGGCCATATCTTGGTCATTTCGAACTCAAATTTAACAAACTCAGACTCCACGATTAAGTTCGTTGAGTTAGCTTTCCAACGATATATAGTTTGCCTTTTAATTCAAACCGAGCAGCTCACAACAGTCCCTACAAGAAAGGTGCGCGTTTCTGTACCTTCTGTTTTGTGAGGCTGTTTCGAGCTTTCTCTTAGCATTTTCTTAAAAAGCTTATTAAACAAAAAATGTTTGCAATACATTAAACTAACAATCTGTAAATTTTGGTAATTTATAGTTAACGTTTGTTATTTTAAAAACGCACTTAAAGTCACAGCTCATAAGCTGTCCAAAATCTCCAATTGATACACTAAACCAAAAACCAATACATATCACCAATGGTCAACGGGTTAACTCATTTGAACAAGACCCAACTAGTCTAAAGTGGGTAACTTAGACTTTCGATTCATGTCTCTAGACTTAAAGTGTCTTCATATAATCTAGGACACGGATAGTCATCTTCATATCACTTGGACTATTTCCATATCTCGCTCACTACTTCAGGTGAGTACTCATACCCCTTTTTTATTATTGTGGAATATTATGCGATATCAACTCTTGTTATTATTAGAGGGGTGATTCCTTCAAATGATAATTTGAGTAGTGAGTATTTATATCCTCTCTCTTTTACTATTTTGGGGTGTAACATGTATCCTATGACAAACTATGG
>JBCNJP010014805.1:0-10509 GCA_039602395.1 Deinandra increscens subsp. villosa | reverse complement strand
GTGTTAGGACCGATTTTCACTACAAGAATCTCGATCTTGAGCAAGAACATGTTTGGATTCGAAAACTCAAAACAAATGAAGAAGATGATGATGATGAATCATAGATAATCAACATAAGGAGAAAGATGAACAAATCGAATGAATTTATTAATCGAAAGATTACAATCAATGAATCATGAAGAACACTCTCTCTCTAGAATCCATGACTCACTCTCTCTCTAGAATGGAAATCTCACACTCTACAAGAAAAATCATCATCTCCACATTCGGAGACTCCTTTTCTTGTAATGGGCACCCTCACTATATATAGTGAGGGTGACTAACAACAAAAAAACATAACGAATTAACAGAAATTACAAGTAAAGATAAATAACATAAACTGATAATTAAATCAAAGTTATCCAAAGCTTGACTCGTTCGAACCGATCTTCCGTTGACTTTTACGTTGACCGTTGACCCGAACGGTTGACTTTTCCAGAAAACGGTCTTCGGTCCAATCTTGTAAGCCTCGATCATCACAACCCAGTCTCTAAATCGATTCACATGGATTCTTCAGTCGAATGCTTCGGTAAACAGATTTGATGGCGTCAGTCACATAGATTTTAAGTTCTAACAATTTCCCCCTTGACTGATGCTTTCAAATCTGTTCAACTGCTGAAGAATCGCTCTGCCGTACATCTTCAATGAGAAACTGATGAACCGGAGATAATCTGATGTAGAGATTCCCCCTCTGAATAAGCTTCTTCTGTTCTCGTTGCTCCAGTTCGAGATCCAAGTGCTGCAGTTCACTCGGTTCACACGGTCGGGTACAATACTGAGAAAATGCTACATCTCGGAGTCCAAACCGCAACAGACTGAATCAGATAAACCAGTCAAACATCGAACATGCTCCAACTCCGAATAATCGACCCGATATCCAAATTCATAATAATTCCCCCTATATCTCTAAATCTCTCTGAAAACATCAGATGCGGAAGCGGAAAAAAATCAGATGCAAAGAGTCGAACCGTCGCGATCGGTTGCCTAGAGAAACCAGATAAAAAATCTTGAAATCGGACAATCTTACGAAAAACCGGAAGCCGGATGCTGACAGTTGTGAATAATCTGCCTGACTGAGGTTGGATGCGAATATATATAATAATCTTTAAATTTCTTCAAGAAACGGTCATTCGAGAGATTTAATCGGATAAATTCCAATATTTAACTGAGATTCCAGTTAATCCGGTTAGTTGACATCCGCGCTGCGTCCACTAAAAATAAACCGTGAGATATAACGAGAAAACCGAGTAATTAACCGGATAATAAAGCTAACCCATCAGTGATCGATAGCAAACGTTACGCGCGACGTCAATAAACGAGAACCCCAATAAAATAGAATAAATCCGAGACTAATAACAAAAAATTCCGCAATTCCGTTGGGCGTTATCTCGTAAGTCTCGTTAAAAGCCGACAAGAATAAAACCCCGTGTTCAATGAAAATGCAGAAAATTTTATTAGAATAATTAAATCTCCATCAAGAAAACCATAATCCATGTCATAAGCCATGAACCAATCAGATTTAGGCCAATAAAGACCATAATCCGTGTGGCTTAATATCAGCCAATCAGAATAAAGATTCAATGTGATCCAACGGTTGGAATTGAGGAGATCTGACGGCATAGGAGGCTGATCCGCGTGAAGGGGGCGCTGGCCAATCACAAGGCTACACCTCACAGCCTTTAAACGGATTCATTTGACCAGGTGGGGTCCGGTTGCTGATTTGCGCCAATCACAGAGCAACAGCAGAAAGTAATTCAACGGCTCTTTAAGGAGAAACTGGGCCCACGCGTTTCCTCTTGGGCCAATGACATTTCGACAGACCAATCTGGTTTGACTAGGGATCCGACAAGAGAGAGAGACTACATTTTCTGGCAGCCAATACGCAGACGCCACGTCAGCCTGGTCTCCCCTAATCGTCTTCAACCCCACAAAACCCTAATTCGCCGGAAATTCACATGAACCCGCCGGAAAAACGTATTACAACCATAACTCAGCGAATACTTAATGAAAATTCGCGATTCTTATACGGATGAACTCGTAACGACATGCTCTACAACCCTTAACGATCAGAATCTTCTGAAACGAACTCGGATAAAAACCCAGCAACAAGTTCGCTAACCTCAAAACAAGTCCGCTAACGATCAGAAGTCCGCTAAACACACTGAGAAGTCCGCTAGGGGTCTTAGAAGTACGCTAACAAGCTTCAAGTTCGCTAACAAGCTTCAAGTTCGCTAAACCAGATTCAAGTTCGCTAAGAAGAGAACACGTACGCTAAGAACTTGAACAAGTCCGCTAAGGCAATCTTCAAATCTTCAAAACAGTTAGAATAATCTGGAAAATGAAGAACAATAAGAACACATACTTGAACATCTTCCTGATGCGATTTCGATGTTCCAGAATGAGTGTAGATAACAGATTCATGACGGATTCGAGAAGATAAACCATTCATGTGATTGTCCTGGCCACAAACAAACCATAAACAGCAGCAACTTCGATCAAATCAGCTCCTAAATCTGGAAATCTTCAAGAACACGAAGAACACCAAGAAACACGCACTAGTGTGTGTTTTTCCAGATCTGCTCAAACGGTTGAGAATCAGACGAAATGGATGCTTCCAATGGATCCGGAATGCGTTTTCCACTGAGATTCATACCTCACTTCATCCAAAAACATGAAGAATCGCCCAGAAAATGAAGAATCAAGCTCCAAAATCTTCAAAAACTCCAAATACGGGAAAACCCCAAAGTTACGAAAAAATGAGCTCGGATCTACATTTTCTCCACAGATTTGAACAAGTAGAAGATAGAATCACATCTAAATGAACTCCCAAACATGAATCCATCATCCATATCATCAGAATCCATCCAGAAATGAAGAAAAATAGAAAAAAGTCTCTAAAAAATAAGTTTTCTCATCTTCACCATTCAAGCTCAAAATCTCAGATTCGAGTGACCAGATTCACGGTGAGATGAATCTGATCGGTACCCGCTCTGATACCATTTGTTAGGACCGATTTTCACTACAAGAATCTCGATCTTGAGCAAGAACGAGTTCGGATGGAGAAAACTCAAAAAAACAAATGAAGAAGATGATGATGATGAAATCATGAAGAACACACAATCTCTCTCTAGAATCCATGACTCACTCTCTCTCTAGAATGGAAATCTCACACTCTACAAGAAAAATCATCATCTCCACATTCGGAGACTCCTTTTCTTGTAATGGGCACCCTCACTATATATAGTGAGGGTGACTAACAACAGAAAAACATAACGAATTAACAGAAATTACAAGTAAAGATAAATAACATAAACTGATAATTAAATCAAAGTTATCCAAAGCTTGACTCGTTCGAACCGATCTTCCGTTGACTTTTACGTTGACCGTTGACCCGAACGGTTGACTTTTCCAGAAAACGGTCTTCGGTCCAATCTTGTAAGCCTCGATCATCACAACCCAGTCTCTAAATCGATTCACATGGATTCTTCAGTCGAATGCTTCGGTAAACAGATTTGATGGCGTCAGTCACATAGATTTTAAGTTCCAACAGATTGGGCTGATCAACTATATCAGAAGGAGCATAAGTTTGATGAGGAGAGTCTCGTAAATGCTTCGGAAAAGCATACTTTTGACAAAAATACTACGGTGAAAGGTACATGTTTACTACGTTGTTTCTCCGGTTAATTATACAAACAATTGATTGAGGTTATGTTTAATTCACAAGATCATATATGCTATCAAATTGGAGAGTATTTTAGAAAGGATTCGTGTTTATAATAATATGTTATATTAAGATATTTTATGTATGTTTTGTGGAAATTTTATGATAAACAGATGTAATAGTACCATACATGCCTCCGTCGATGAAATCGCATTCAAAATTTTCATCATGGATCTCTGAAGCTGTGTTTCCTAAAAAGTTGAAATCACCGACGGTTGTGAAGAAATATGCGGGTCTGGCAGATCCGGATGATCACATATTTGAGTTCTACTCTGCTGCTCGGCTAGAGCAATGGACCGAAGAGATTTGGTGCCATATGTTTGTGCAAACTTTTACAGGGATAGCGAGAGTTTGGTTTGATTCTTTACCAGCAGGTCAAGTGGATAGTTTTGAAGACCTGAAGAATAAGTTTTTATGACAATTTAGTCAACAAAAGAGGTGTATGAAAGATCCGACAGAAGTACATAACATCCGAAGAAAGGATAACGAGTCAAATGAAGATTTCATTACAAGGTTTAATAAGGAAAGTATGGGAGTTGAAGGGGATGGAGACCAGTTACGCATATCCGGATTTTGTCACGGGGTGAGATACGATCAGCTACTGGAAAAGCTTCATGAGGATCTTCCAAGATCTATGGATGTGTTAATGGATAAAGCGAGGGCATTCGTCAGGGGTAAGAACGCATGTGCTTACTTGAATGGTGGTACTGTGGGGTTTGCGTAGATGCGACAGGGTTTTATACCTTTAGGATGAGGGAATGGTGGTCCTGCGAGAGGAACCGGCGTAGTTCCGCAAAATAAGTGGATAAGAGGTTTCCAGCCAAAGGGTAAGAAATTTGGGGGAACGTCAAAGATTGTGTATGCAGATTATAAGGGTGCAAAGTTTGTAGAATTGGTTAAGACTCCAACGCAGATTTTGGCAACAGAAAAGGTGGATCTACCTATACCACCAAAGATGCGAAATGCTCCTACAAGGAATTTGGATAAGTATTGTGAATACCATAAAGATCGTGGGCACACCACAGACACTTATTGGACTCTAAAGCGAGAAATTGATAAGGCGGTAAAGTCGGGAAAATTAGGACATTTGGTGAAGGTAATTAGAAACAATATACCGGGAGAAGCCCCTGTGATCAACATGATACAGTTGCGAAGGTCGGATCCATATAGAAATGTTCAAGGAAAAAGTAATACGCAGGCAGACTGGAAGTATCAAGAGATAACATTCCCTCCGATATTGGAGCAGACGGCCACAGAAGAACCGGTTATGGTGTCTGCAAAAATTGGGGGATTTTTAGTTAAAAGAATACACATAGATTGTGGTAGTGCAACTGAGATTATGTACAAACAATGTTTTCGACAGATGGGGTCTATTATATGTTCACAATTACGGTCCAGAACCATTCCTTTAATCGGTTTTGCAGGAGAAGTGGTTAAACCAATTGGTGAGATAACTTTACATGTGGTAATGGGAAATGGGTTGCAAGTGCGCCAGTTAGATGTAACATTTTTAGTGGTCTCAGCTTCGTCGGTGCATAATGTTATTTTGGGGAGACTAGTTTTGAAAAGGTTAGGAGCTGTGATATCGGTGATGCACGGGATGACAAGGTTTCCTACTCCGGTGGGTATTGCTACTTTATCAGCAGACATGGGGTTACAAGTGAACGATGTAAATGTGTTGAAAAATTCATATGTGGTGGATAAGGAGGAGATAGAAGGTAATAAATGGATGATTAACCCAAAATTCTAGGATCAAAAGTTACAGGTGGGAGAAGGCTTATCAATAGAAGCAAGGGGAAGGTTGTATATTTTATTAAAAAGAAATGTCGATGTGTTTGCTTGGGAACCGTCGGATATGACGGGTGTTCCAAGGTCATTATCAGAGCATAAATTGGCATTGTACCCTGGTAGCAAACCCATTCAGCAGAGATAAAGTGGAATGGACAGTGAGAGAGAAAGTGCGGTTAATGAGGAAATGAAAAAATTGGTTGAAGCTGGGATTTTAAGGGAAATACAATATACAGATTGGGTTTCAAACCCAGTGTTGGTAAAGAAACCGGATGGGTCATGGAGGATGTGTATAGACTTCAAGGATGTGAATAACGCATGTCCTAAGGATTGTTATCCTATCCCAGAAATTGATTTGAAAGTGGACTCGGTTGTGGGATTTCGTTGGAAGTGTTTTTCAGATGCATACAAGGGATACCATCAGATCCAGATGGCGGAGAAAGATGAGGATAAAACTGCTTTATTACAAGGAAAGGTATGTTCTGTTACAGAAAGATGCCCTTTGGCCTTAAAAATGCAGGTGCGACCTACCAGCGTCTTATGGATTGGGCTTTTCAAAAGCAAGTTGGAAGGAATTTGGAAGCTTATGTGGATGACATCGTTATTAAGAGTAAAAGAGAAGAGGATATGTTTCAAGATATAGAAGAGACATTTGCGAAACTCAAAGAAATTAATATGCGTTTAAACCCGAAAAAGTGTTCTTTTGGCATGAATGCTGGCAAGTTCCTAGGAATGATGGTGAATAATGAAGGGATCAGGGCTTGTCCGGAAAAAGTAGATGCGATTCAGCAAATGGGATCGCCGAATACAGTAAAAGATGTGCAAGTCTTAAATGGAAGGTTGTTTGCGTTACAAAGGTTTGTATCAAAGGTTGCAGAGAAGTCATTACCGTTCATGCAAGTGTTGAAGACAAGTATTGAAAAGTCAGATTTTTGTTGGACGGTGGAAGCAGAAGAGGCGTTTAAACAATTAAAGGAGTTTTTGGTTACACTTCCGACGCTGACTGCACCTGTTATTGGTGAAATTATACAAATGTATTTGGCAGTATCAGAGTATGCCGTTAGTTCTGTGTTAGTCGCAGAAAGAGGACAGAAGCAGATGCCTATCTATTACGTGAGCAGAATTTTAAAAGATTATGAGGTACGGTACTCGCTTATGGAAAAGTTGGTATATGCACTTGTGTTGTCAGCAAGGCGGTTGCGGCGGTATTTTCAGGCCCACACGGTGGAAGTTTTGACGGCATCCTCTATAAATCAAATATTACGAAAGCCGGAAGTATCGGGGAGAATGGTGAAGTGGGCTATTGAGTTGGGACAGTATGATATTCAATTTAAACCACGTACAGCCATGAAAGGACAGGTTATTGCGGATTTTCTTGCGGAAATGCCCATCGGAAGTGGTAAGATAAACGCCAATGATGAAAATTCTGGTTTATTACAGGAATCGTCAAATGGAGTTTGGAAATTGTTTACAGATGGATCGTCCGGAGAAGACGGTGCGGGGGCAGGTTTGTTAGTTGTTTTTATATTTTCATTTGCAATTTTTTAAGAGTAATTCTGTTTATAAACATGAACATATTAAACATGTATGACAGGGTTATTGTTAGTCAGTCCAGAAGGAGATGAATTGACATATGCTCTTAAATTCGATTTTAATGTGATTAATAATGAAGCAAAATATGAGGCGTTGTTGGCAGGTTGATAATCTTGACTTCAAAGAATATTTCTATAAAAATTGTTTAAAAAGCAATAAGGGAATATGTCAAAAAATGGGAAATAGGGTAAACTAAGTATGTATGTTCTATGCTTTGAGTTACAGGATTGATATTAGCTAAATGAATGGGCGCTACTGATGTGAGGTCGCATGTTGATTCATTGTTAGTAGCTAATCACATAAAGGGAGAGTATGAAGCTAAGAGTGCTGTGATGGCTCTCTATTTGTCACAAGTAAAGAACTTGATGAACGCTTTTACAACTTGCGTGGTTGAACATTTCTCAAGAGGGAAGAACAAGAAAGCAGATGTGTTGAGTAAGTTGGTATCCACTTCATTTCAACATTTGGCTAAAGAAATAAGGGTTGAAGTGTTGGAAGAACCGTCAGTTCTGACCAAGCAAGTGGTAGCAGTGTCAGTGGATATAGAAGTGTGGTTTTGGCCAATTTGGAAATTTGGAAGAAGGTGTTTTGCCGGAAGATAGAGAAGAAGCAAGAAAGGTATGCATAAGTTAGTTACGGAGGAGCTTCGGAAGTGTGACAGTTGTCAGCGACATGCTCCGGTGAGTCTGAAAGCGAAACATGAGCTTGTTCCTGTTACTACCGCATGGCTTTTCCAGAAGTGGGGGATAGATATTGTTGGACCATTTCTGGAGGCTGCGGGAAGAGTTAAGTTTCTTATTGTTGCGGTAGATTACTTTACGAAATGGGTAGAAGCGAAGGCAATGGCAAGCATTACAGGGCAGCATATAAAGAAATTTATATGGGAATACATTATATGCAGGTTTGGGTTACCTTTACATATTGTGTCGGATAATGGAAAGCAATTCGCAGAAGATCCATTTCGGGGATGGTGTGAGGAGTTAGACATCGTGCAGATTTTTGCATCTGTCGCTTATCCACAGGCAAACGGGCAGGTGGAACGAATTAATAGAAGTTTGGTGGAAGGTGAAAAACCGTTTACGGATCGTTTCTATGGATGAGACGGAAGTTTTGTCATTGAATCATGTTGAATGATTACATAACGAAGGAGTATACAACGATTAAGCTCTGGGGGAGGTCGGACAGAACCTCCCCTCTCAACACACAGAAACAAGACCGAAAACTTACAAAGAATTACAAAGACGAAACTATTTATACTTGAATAATCATGTCCGAACCTGTCAAGTCCGAACTCCCTCCGAACTCCCTCCGAACTAGGAGTTCGGCCCAAGTTCGGTGACTCCGAGCCTGGAGTTCGGCCTAAGTTCGGACCTCAGTTCTCGTCTCTGATAATTCAGTCTGTTTGACAATTCGAACAGTAACGGCCACACAAGGGTCATGCATCAACAAATTCCCCCTTGGACGTTACTGTCGAATCCAGACAATAATCTTCTAACAATCTTCAGTCAGCTTGCTGCAGACATCTCTATCTTTAGCAAACTCCCCTTGACCGAATCATCAGGTAAGCAGGAAACAATTCGCATCTTGTACAATTTCCACAACCAATAAAATTCCCCCTAGCTTCAAGCACAACCATCCAATTGGAACCGGCATGTATGATAATGGTTCACTTCATAAGTTGTATCCGGAAATTGTAAAGACACACGAACATCACTGCATCTTGATAATAATCTTCAATCTTCACCGAAATTGTAACACATTCTGATCTTTATGAAAACAAACACAATCAGCATCTTCAATCATGGAAATTCCCCCTCAGCATCAAATCCATCCCAATATATTACTCCGGTAAACGTATATCTCGTTGCAGACTGGAATCTGACCAAGTCTTTCGACAACTCAAGAAAGTATCGGGCATAAGACAGAGAGTTCCAAACCATAACTGAAAACTTTGACATATCGGTTCGCACAAACATCAGAAAACACCACCTTTCCATGAAGATCAAAAACCACCATCATCCCTGAACTGATTGCTTTTGAATATTCACTTTTTTTAATTAAGGAACCTTGAAAGTTTTTAGGATCCCCAATTTCCCCCTAAACAAGTGACATATTCAAATCTTTAATTTTCTATGATTCCAAACCCCGCATTCTTGTAGTGGAATGATAAACTCAAGTGGCCCGCAACGGAATCTTTTATATCATTTAATCTTTAGTTTGTGTAGAAGGATAATCTCCGACAAACGTTCCCAAGTAATCATAACCATGTCTCCGAATCTCTGTCCATCATCAGAAACATGTATTCTTGAATCTCTGTCCATCATCAAGAACAATGACTACCCACAAACTCATTTCTTGAAATTCGATCACTAACTCGTAACAAGTATCGGAATCTGGATTTTCTTCAAACCTAACACCCCACAGCTACCGAATCAAGGGTAAACTCGATAACTGATCCGCTTCTTTGAAATTCCCACCTAACGGGGGTTCGGGGGCAGCGCCCCTGAGAAGCGGGGTCCAAGGGGCGGCAGCCCCTGGCGGGGTCCAAGGGGCAGAGCCCCTGGCTGGGATCTCCGAACCTTGTCTGAACCTTGTCTGAACCTCCGCCGAACCTCCTCCGAACTACCTCCGAAACACCTCCGAACCACCTCCGAATCTGACCTTCGGGACCTCCGAACCTGTAGTTCGGAGCGGTTATGCCGAGCGTACTCCGAACCTGGAGTTCGGAGCGGTTACACCGAGCGTAGAGTTCGGCCGAACGCGAAAAACCAAAAATTTTCGGAAAAACTCACTAGATTCAGAATTTGATCGAATTTGAACATCCAGATGCTTCTGTTAGGTAAAAACATGACTCAGGAAGACTCGATTGATTAAAAACCAAACAGAAACACTTCCAATCACCCCTAACCGAAGGTTTAACGTCTCGAAATGAAGAAAAACAATAGATTTCCACCATAGAAAGAGCCAACAGCTCTGATACCAAATGAAAAACCGTTTACGGATCGTTTCTATGGATGAGACGGAAGTTTTGTCATTGAATCATGTTGAATGATTACATAACGAAGGAGTATACAACGATTAAGCTCTGGGGGAGGTCGGACAGAACCTCCCCTCTCAACACACAGAAACAAGACCGAAAACTTACAAAGAATTACAAAGACGAAACTATTTATACTTGAATAATCATGTCCGAACCTGTCAAGTCCGAACTCCCTCCGAACTCCCTCCGAACTAGGAGTTCGGCCCAAGTTCGGTGACTCCGAGCCTGGAGTTCGGCCTAAGTTCGGACCTCAGTTCTCGTCTCTGATAATTCAGTCTGTTTGACAATTCGAACAGTAACGGCCACACAAGGGTCATGCATCAACAGT
>JBCNJP010014804.1:0-10512 GCA_039602395.1 Deinandra increscens subsp. villosa | reverse complement strand
CTGACTAGATTTGACCAATAACAAGAGATACGGTATTTGCTCCAATAATACGGAGATGATAGTTAAAGCGACATTTGATTTGATCTAATAATACAGAGATGATAGTTAAAGCTTTACACTGTGTTCCCGAGTTCATTTTAGGAGGGAAAGGAAAGGAAAGGAAAGGAAGTCTAAAAAATTTCGTGTTCCTGAGTTTCACTTAAGGAGGGAAAGGGAAGGAAACAAAAAAAATTTGTGTTCCCGAGTTTCATTAAAGGAGAGAAAGGGAGGGAAGGGGAGGGAAAGTTAGTTCATTTTCTATTGTTTTTCTTTCCTTCCAAATCGGAAGGATTTGGAAGGAAAGTAATCACTCCCCTTCTCTTCCTTTCTTTTCTTTTCTTTTCTCGGCCTTTCTTTTTCTTCTCTTCTTTTCCCTCTTAGGGTGATTGTAATACCCATCCCGAGCTAGCTCGGGAGAGGGTTTGGGAGGCTCGGGATCGCGGGAACACCATGACGGAGTGCTCGGGAGAGGTGCGCGGGAGAGGTGCTCGGGGCTGGGGCACCGAGAGAAGAGAGCTCGGGAGAGGGGTAAAAAGTGTGGGTCCCCCTACTTTTTAAAGAGTTTGGGGTCTTGGGATGCTCGGGAACACCATGACGGGTAAAAAGTGTAGCTCGGGGAAGTTGCTCGGGATGCTTAGGGTCGCGGGGTCACGGGGTGGGTATTACCATTACCCTTAAAGTAAACTCGGGAACACAACGTTAGATTCTTTAAAAACCTCCATCCAAAAAACCTCCATCCAAAACAAATTTTTATAAAAAACCTCCATCCAAAACAACCGGGTGGAAAGTTAAGTATTGAAGTAATGAGTAATGACCCAGTGAAAAGCTAAGTATTGAACTATATCCTCTCAGTTTCAAGTCTTATCATAATCATTAATATCATTTGGTCAAATGACCGGTGGTAAATTTAAACCTACACAACTTAAAGAGGTTTTTTTCTTTAAATGGTGAGTCAAACTCGGAATGTCAAATCAGTATAAATGATTACAATCTCGTTTTCAAAATGTCAAATCAGTATAAACGATTACAGTCTCGTTTCAAAAATTATTTTCGAAATTTGAAGGTAGTTTCCACATTTAAAAAAACAAATACCGAGTAAGATACCCTGTCAACAAATAACGAACAATGAAATTATGAAACTGACAATTGAATTGAAAACAAACAAACCCTAACCACAAAAATAGTATCAGTTTCATCCCAACATTCATCACCGTCTACTTCAACAAATCCAGATTCCAGAAACAATCAGTAGATTGTAAACATATCATGAAACTATTCGATTCCGTTGCTTCAGTGAGACGATACTTTCAGATTGAGTGATCTGTTGAACCACGCCTTCCAGCTTCCGAAACTCTTCCTCCGCATCCCCACCGCCACCGGCTTCTCATCGCCGCCGCCGTCCTCCTCCTTCGGAGGCTTCTTACTGAGCATGAAATTCCTCACTCCAAACGATCCAATCGCCTCCCACGGCTTCAGAGCTGCACAAATTCAAATCCAGTTAAATTCAAAATCTCAAATCATATACAGTATTTGGTTACAATTTGGTTCGAATTTGGTGTGAAAACCTACCTTCGGTGCCGACGACGGGGCAATAGAGCACAAAATCGTTGAGTTTCGATCCGAGAATCGGAAGCCGGCCTTCGCGAGCGTACGATTTAAGCGCGGTATCAATGACGTCAGCCACCGGCTCCTCCTCATTCACGACGAAGCGGATCGGTCCGGCGCTTCCGAAAACGGTGACGCTGATCAGAATCCGGTTACCGGCGGCTTTCGAGGCCTGATTCTTCTTATTCTTCGTAAGCAACATCTTCTCCGAACAATCAATTTTACTTTTATTTGTATTGTGATTTTCCTCTTTTTTTTTATCCTTTAAACGTAAATCGAAAGAACAAAACAATCAAGCAAAACAAATTCAAATTGAAATTAAATAGCAACAAAACCGGTTGAGCACGACGGCGATTACGAAACCGGATTTCGAATTCACGGGTCGACGCCGATGCAGCGGTAGTACCAGCCGTGGTTGCAGGATCCGAATGAGGAAGCGGTGGAAAGAGAAGAGGTCCCCCTTGAGGGAAGGGGGAAGATCATCCACCAATGGAGCAGGATTTCCACCATTCACAAAAGGAATTACGCAGGGATGATGGGAGGAAACCTGAATTTGGGGAAGAAGAAGGGATTAGGGTTAGGGCTTGTTTGTGGATGCCGATTTGAGCGTGTGGTTCCTTTTATATTGGGAGTCTGGAAGATGGGGAATTCCAGGCTTTCCAGCCGACCCGACGGGCCTTTCTTGTTCTCGAAGGTTTAATATTTTTTTTTAATTTTGTAACAATATATATTAATTATCTTTTGGCATATTTAGGACATGTTTGAGATTGCTTATAAAAACTGCTTAGGGCAAGGGGTATGGGTGGCGCCATAGCCTATGTGGCCAAGTATGGCTGCGCCAAAACCATCCCCATGTGGCGCCAACCTTTGCCAAGATATAGCTGCGCCATATTTTTCACGCCGTGGAAGAGAGGTGGAGGGAAGGAGGATGGTGACCTTGTCCAATCAAAGCATGCCATGTATTTTTATAACACACACCATATCACACCATGTATACCCCATGCGTGTTAAAAGTCCAGTCATCAATCTTTAACATATAACACCACACGGGTATACCTCATGCCCTTATTGCTTTTAGAGGAGGTAAAAAGACACAAAATACCCCTCCAAAAGCTAATAAGTCATAACATTATGGCTTTTTGCTGTTTTTGGAGGGGTATTTTTGTCTTTTGCTTTAGTGAGACGATTCTTTTTAAAAGACTTATCTCACCTCATATTTAGAAAAAACTCAATTTAAATTTGAGTATCTTTGTTCATCTTTATCTTTAAATTCAATTATTTTTATCAAAATCTCTATTATTAAAATGTGGCAGTATGTTAAATATTGATTTTCTCTATATAAGAAAATATGATGATATATGATATGTATTTATGGATGAGATATGGATGAATAATAATATGTGATAAGTTTAACAAAAAGTTCGGAGATAAATTTGAGAAAATAAATATGCTTTTTAATGAGAAAACTAAAGATGTCATAATGCTCCAAATAAGAACAAGAAATCATATCACCTATGGAAAAAAATTTAATTACGAATCAAAACAAAACAAGAGAACAATTTAACAAAATTAACAAAATTTAAAGATTTTTATCAAAATCTCTATTGTTAAATTGTTAAATAATGATTCCTAAATAAGAAAATATAATATGTATTTATGGATAAGATATAGCTGAATAATAAAATGTGATAAGTTAAATAAAAGTTAAGATTTTTTTTTCTTTTTATCAAACAAAGTTGGTGTATTGGTTATAATTTCACTCGCATCACTTTGTGAGATATTGGTTGGTATTGAATGATTGAGCTTTGTGCTTGATCTCGAGTCACAAGGGGGATATTGGTAGGCATTGAATGATTGAGCCTTGTGCTTGATCTCGAGTCACAAGGGAGGGTTTACGAGTTTATGCGGTTCCCGCCCGATGGTGCAAATAGGGGGCGCTCCTGGGTTCCTTTGCTACGAGGTTCGGACTCGGGATAGTGGGTAAGTCCAGGGTAACCAGTCTTGATAGATCGCTGAGCAAAAATTATCGTTAAAAAAAAAGAGATAAATTTTTTAAAAAACAAATATGTTTTTTAATTAAACTATATAGAGAAAATTAAATATGTTATAAATGCTCAAAACAAGAACAAAAACCATATCACTTTTGAAGAAAACTTTAGAATAAAAAAAAGGAAAATTGGATTTTAATAATATGAGTTTTAACTCATTGGCGAATAATAATACGAGTTTCAAAGTTGGCTGACAATAATACCAATTAATGAGGTGGGTGTCAATAATGAAATGTCGTTAGTTGAACCCTAACGGCGTTACAAAAGGAGTTTGAAACTCATTGAGTGTCACGTCAGCAAATTTGTAACGTCGTTAGGGTTCAACTAACGGCATTTCATTATTGACACCCACCTCATTAATTGGTATTATTGTCAGCCAACTTTGAAACTCGTATTATTATTCGCCAACGAGTTAAAACTCATATTATTAAAGTCCAATTTCCTAAAAAAAAAGAACAATGAATAAATTAACAAAATACAACGATTCAAATAAGAAGGAGTAAATTACACAGAAGGTCCTTTATGTTTACTCAGATTTCGAATTAGGTCTTTTAAGAAAAGTTGTTATACCGACATCCTTTATGTTGTAATTATTATTTATAGAAGGTCATTTATCACTAACGGAGTTAAAAACAATCATTAAGTCACGGGTAGTTTAGTCATTTTATAAAATCTTTTTAAAAACATTAAAATCGAAAATCTCATCTAATATTAAATCAATCCGGTCCTCATTCTTTTCTTATTCGTTGTCGTCGTTCACTTACTCAATAGCCATTTCCTAATTCGATAACCGACGATTTTGGAGTTCCCATTGCCGGAGGATTTTGCTGGAAAACATGGCGACAGATATCGAGGAAGTAGAGACCTCAGAACCGCTAGCTAATACTGTCAAAACCAATTCATCAAACCCGATGCAGGTTGGGGCCAAACCCGACCCGGTACTCGCAACCTGTCGATGCTTCAGCTTCGTTATTGTTACGACTTCGATTCTCTGCATTGCCGCTAATGTCATCACAACCATCCGATCTTTTACAAATGGATTAGATGTACGGTTGCACCACTCTGTTTATTTGGTTTCCTTTTTTGATGGTATTGTAACATCCCGAAACCCGAATGAATATTTTTGTCATAAATAAATGACGAGACGTTAGTCCATAACTCAACCCTTTATGTAAAACATGAGGTTAAAGTATAAGATAGGTAAAATAAGGTCTATTTTAAATAAACCTCAAAGTAATGGGTAAACATAAGTTTTAGTTGTAGATAAATCAAGAACCAAACTTAAGGGGGTAAAACTGTCAATTGGTGATAGTGGAATAAACAAAAAAGGGAAAAAGAAGGAGGGGAGGTCGTATTCACGACTGGGAGATCGAACTCCTCCCCCTCCACTCTACTCTTCTCAAATTCTTCAATCCAAGAGGTATAGGCTGCGATTTTGGCATGCAACTTTGGTTTTGGAGTAGTTAATCATCCCTCATCTCCATTATTGAGTCAAGTAAGTAAAACCCTTTGAACCTTGCATGGGTGGTTACGAAAATTAGACCTAAAAATCTGCAATTGATGCTTAAATTGTGTGTTATATGATGTTAGGAACATTATTTGTAGCATAACTTATTATCTTGATAAGTAATTGGTGTAGTAGGCATCACTTTCTTGCACTTGAACATCCATGGTAGATGACTACTTATGATGGTCATGAAATTGGTTCCAATGATGGATTTCTAGCTTGTAATTGATGTCACTTGTATAATTGATGATGGGTTGGAAGGGATTCCACCCAATTTGTGTTAAATGGTAGATAGAAAGGTTCAAAAGATTGAATTTCATGTATGTATGGAATTATGCACACTAGGTGTTCGTTGAAATGCCTCACTTAGATGGATCATGCTTGAATTCATGACTAAATGTAGGTATGTTACACTACTAAGGATCATGAAGTAGGAATGTGCATCGAAATGTGAAATCCATGCTTGTTAGATGTGTTAAATGGAATAATGTAAGCAACCATAAAAATGATAAAAATCTTGTTGTGGGGCTGTTTTGTAAGGGTTGTGTAAGATCACTCGTATGTCCGTTTGGGATGTATGATATACGGTCGAAAAGCTTGTTGTGAGTACTATGTTTCGTGTTTGAACACTAGAAGCTGAATCTGATGTATAATGGGTCAAAATGACCCGTTAATATGGTCACTCAATTTTCCAGCATGCTGTTTGGTTAAAAATATAGTTGCTGTTCTGTTTTTATAAAAATTGTATAAAATCATAGAAAAATCGTTAGAAGGTGTACCATATACGCTTAGAAAGGTCCTTCAGTATACTACCTTTCATGTTTGATCATGGAATGTTAGAAAAATTCGTAAGATGGGTCAAAAATGGACCATTACTGCAGCACTGCTGAAAATGTTGCACACGAGTTCATGTTTTAAAAAGCTAGTAAGAGTAAACAAGTTGAATTGCTTGTATATTGATAATTTGTGATATACACCTAACATGGGTGATAACCTTAGTAGGTAACAAAGTGGAAGGAGCAAACGGAAAGCCGGGTAGTAATGGTTAAAGCTCTCGAGGTAACCTTTATGTTATGTTACACATTTAGTTTATTGCCCATTATGGTTATAATGTTATGTAATGCAACTTGACGAGTAAAGTGTTAAACTTGTTCAAATCGGAAAGGTATGAATATGCTAAGAAGAGTCAAAATCTAGCTAATTGATGATGTGCCTAAACAAGGTTACATTATGACATCATAGATGTATAATGTTGAATCTTGTACGGTATGGATACATGGGGGCTAAATAGCATGTAGAAAACCACAATCATGGTATAACTTGTTATTTGGAGGTTAAGCGGATTTAGAAACCTCTATGATACACTAATGGTAGGAAATATGAATATATAGGATTCATGTTAACGGGTCAAGCGGGTTAATGTGTAAAAACTCAAATGAATCAAGGTGATGAACCAAGTTTTAGTTGTCAACTAAATGAATTATGTGAACCACATTAATTGTGAAATTTTAGGAATGGTCTTGTAACGTATTCCTACATGTTATATTCATATGAATTATGTTGGACAAGTGGTCGTTGAATTGACTAGGTACCTGTTATTAAGTGCATACTCGAGATGGTAAAATGACTTGTAGTAGTCATGCCTAGAAAAGGGATTGCATATGGTAAAACGTTGATGCACCTAAAGGATAATGGTTTAACAAGTTGGTCCATAAGGACGATTGTTAAACCTATAGTTGTCTAATTAGAACACCAAGCGATGTTGAGGCCTTAAGGATTATTGAATCCTCATGCGTTGGCCCAAAGCATCGATGGTGACCAATGGGTCGATAAAAAGAATTTTGGTAACTAAACCGTATGTAGAAATATGTATATAATGTAGTTGAGTTAGACCCGTTGGGTGGTTTAATGGGTTATATGTTTTGACATTGGTGATTGCCGTAAAAGTCGTGTTATTAGACTCGCGTTACATTGCAGGTTCGAAAGGAATGCTTGGGGGTTACCCCGGATAGATTTCGGATGCAAAGGGGCAAGAAAAAGGGGGCGTTCCACCAGGTGCCACCGTAGCTTACGGTACCACCGTAGCTTACGGTGGCCCCTGATGAGAAAACCCCACCGTACCACAGCACCTGGCCACCGTAGCCTAGCCAGGACCACCGTAGCTTACGGTGGCTGGCGTAAGCTACGGTGGAGGTGGTTCAAAATGTTGAAAATCGTCCTCGTTTGTTAGTTCAATGTCGTTTCTTGCATCCAATATGTTTATTACTAATGGGTTCAAGCTGAATGCAGGTAGGGGATGTGCGGGATCTGGATTCCACAAGCAAGTCCAAGGACCGAACACTCGAAGACCATTGACATCGGCGTTGTTTTGTAAATTGTAATGGTGCTAAAACACTAGTTACTTGTATTAAAAACAAATTATCATGTCTTTTGGGTGAATCGTACGTTTTAACGACGTTAATTAACGAAAAATTTTCTGGGACCTAAATTCTAAGCTAACGTTTTAACGTTATTTTCCTCAATTGAAACTCGGGTGTTACAAGTTGGTATCAGAGCCGTGGTTTGAGGGATTCAAGTACGCGAAAGGTGCTTGAACTCAAACTCCGAGCTCGAGGTACGGGAAAAGTGTTCGGTTCAAGCTTGATCGGGAATCCAGGTGAGTAAAAGTTTGTATATTGTGGCATAGTTGTTAGTAGCTAGTGTATGAACAAATGGTTAAACATATGTAGTTATCACATGGTAAAATATTTGATATAATGCTTAAAACTGTGAATAGCACGGAAGATTGTAAGCTCTAGAACCGTGAATTTTGTAAATGTTAGGGACAGATAGAAATGGGTTAATGCTAAGGCAAAAGACCTCGTATAAATCCGTGGGATTATTTGATAATATGATGACATTGTAACGAGGTAACATTGTGACAAGTAATTGTGCAATGTTGTATCTCGAATAGTATCTGTAAATGTAACAAGATAGCATTGTGACAAGTCCATTGTGCAATGTTGTATCTTGAATACATATAATGATGAAAGTGTAACGAGGTAACATTGTGAGCAAGTAATTGTGCAATGTTGTCTATTTCTGAATACGTATCTGATAATTGTAACAAGATTATGCACTGTGAGCAAGTCGAATGATAGTGCAATGTATCCGTATGCTTCGCAAATGCATAAATGTGACAAGTGTAACGAGGTACAACCAGGTGGTGATACCCAACCTGGATTACACTTGTGACAGATGTTGTAATGCATTCGACATGTGTCTGAAATAGTAATCAAAATAAGCAGTTTGTGACCCATGAGGTCCATAATGTGAAATATTGAATATCTATGAAATGCAAAATTGGCAAGCTCTAAGGAGCCGTGAAACCATTCATGACAATGGAAATTGTGCGAATGAATCGTACTCTTTAATGTAGCCGTGAAACCGAATACAAAGAAAATGGAAATTGGACGAAGAACGACTCTTTAGGAGCCGTGAAACCGAATATAAAGAAAATGGAAATTGGCGAAGAACGACTCTTTAGGAGCCGTGAAACCAATACAAAGAAAATGGAAATTGGCGAAGAACGACTCTTTAGGAGCCGTGAAACCAATATAAAGAAAATGGAAATTGGCGAAGAACGACTCTTTAGGAGCCGTGAAACCAATACAAAGAAAATGGAAATTGGCGAAGAACGACTCTTTAGGAGCCGTGAAACCAATATAAAGAAAATGGAAACTGGTGAAGAACGACTCATTAATAGCCGTGAAACCAATTTAATGGAAGTGGCAATTGATAAAGCCATTAATTTGAAACAAGGTTGCATTCGGGATATCACTAGATGTACAAAGGATGAACCTTATGTGAAGTTGTTATAAGTGAAAGATTAATGAGTAACCATGGAACTAACAAGTTGAAACGGTCCCATGTCTTTAATTAATAAAGCCGTTGGGACGGTTTATTTACGTTGGTATGTGATATCGTAAAATTGTTAAAGGATGCCAAGTTATATAATGTGATTGATTTTCATGTGATTTGGGTTAAAACCCAAGTCGAGAATTAAGTAAAATTTCGAAATGGAAAAAATAAGAATAAGGAGAAACGGGTTATTGCATATGCTAGAAAATCCGTAACCCTAGGAAATGACTAGACGTTTAACAAAAGGTGAGAAGTAACCTTGTTTAAACATAGTAAAAATTAATGATGTTGAGTCATGTTGATTCCCATGTAAGTTTCGTATAACTAATATGGAATTAAAGCTGTTAGGCGGGTGACCGACCTAACTTCATGGGTGAGACCCACACGCATAGATGATGGCGAAAGTAGGGAGGACGCTGGAAGCGACCGTTCCCGAAGACGCACAGAGGATTGCTATGCAAGTAAGTATCCTTAAAAAAAAATTTCCAAATAAATGTTGGAATGTAATATGAACAAGTAATGGTTCGTAAGAACCATAACTACGTGCTCAAAAGTGTTGAGTGATTGATTAATGATTATTAAGAACCATATCATAATGTTAAATTATTTAGAAATGATCCTTAGGGATCCTAATGCTGATTATTTCTGATTGCTAGCTAAATGGTTCAAGGGAACCATGGCAACGCTGAAAATACATAAATAAGCCAACATGTCAACTGAATAATAACCACGGATTAAGGTGTATTTCAATGATAAACAATTCATAGGAATTGTGCCAATAATAATGAGGCAGGGACGGAAAGGTCTTGCTAAACGTCATACTGACATGAAATAGCTAAATGGCTCTTAGGAGCCATGGCTTGACTAATACATGTATGTTGATGTGTAAATGAATCATAATTAATGTGATAAATGCTAAAGGCTAGTATATGAGCCAAGAATAGATCAATGTGTGACACGTTGAATTGTAATAGATGGAACAGTGTAACCCTAAAAAGGGTTATGGGATGGGATAAATGGCTTTTAGAGTCATAGGAGCCGTCCAATAAAAATGTACTACATTATCGAATGTGAAATGTAAACGGCAAGTGACATGCTAAACACTTGCAAATATTGTTATACTGCTTAAAATGTGTAGGTACAGTTACACTGTGCGAGGACACAACTAGCAGGAGAAGTTGCGGGACGAGAATTCCGACTAGGATTATCGTCAAGGTAAAGATGAGCAGGAAAGATACATATGCAGACTGCAATGACGCTAAGGTATGGATGATATTACATTAATGTTTGAACCTCTTATGGAGAGGGCAATTATTTGAAATTTTGATTTCGATCAATGAGGTTATGACACTGGTCACCAGAACCTCAACCCTAAATGACACGTGGAGTTATAAACTGTGGACTCCTAGACGT
>JBCNJP010014803.1:0-10513 GCA_039602395.1 Deinandra increscens subsp. villosa | reverse complement strand
TGTATGTATATGAAGGTTTAAAAGGAAAACGTAAAAAAGAAAAAGAAACCGTGGTAAAGCGGTGGCTCAAACGATTTCCGATAATTAAACTCATTTAGTCGGCATTGTAACTGGCTCGTCGAGTCATTTTCAGGTTTTTAGCTTTTAGGTTTAGAGTTTGGATTTAGCTCTTAAAAACCCAATAATAATTCGACGAGCTAGCTTCACCACCGGTGAAATAAGTACAATCTAACTTTATTTGAGCCGGTTCTCCATAGCATTCCTTATTATTTTACTATTCCATATTAAACTCATCCCTATATATAAATGTAATTTACTCTAAAGTAAACACTATGATGTCAGAAGCATTAATGAAATAAATTAAAAAATAAGAAAATTTATTGCAGTTTAAATTATAAAATGAACATACTTTTGTCTTTCATTTTAAATTATTCTTTTGTTTAGGCGACAATTATTTGTGATCCGAGGAACAAAGTACAATGTATGTAAACTTTGACATTTACATTAATTTAGTATACAGTGCTTATGATGTCTTTGCGACTCGTATTAACTTTTTCGCAAAAAAGTTGGTTTCTTTTTCATTTTATTAAAACAAAGATTTCACATTTGTATAGTTGTAAATTGAAACACCATCTATGGATAGTTGTCAACTGTAACACCATCAATAGCAAGCCATTTTTAGATGTTTTTGGGTGTCTACATCGCTATTTTTAACGATCGAGGCTATTTTTAAAGGAGCCATTTTTAGAGAGAAATTAATGGCGAGGAAAAAAAAAAACAATGGACGTGGAACCACGAGGTTGCGTTAATAAAATATATATAGAGAGAGAAACAAAAAGTGGTAGTTTTCTTATTTGATGTGTTTGTATTTTTTTTTCTATTTTTGAAAAAAGTGAGTGTTTTTTCTTTTGCTTTTTTTTTTGGCGTTTTTTTCTTCATAATATTGCTCTAGCTAAGTGTATATAACATGTGATTTTCCAAAAAATAAATAAATGTTTTGTTTACGGTTGTCAAATGTTTGTTAAGACACATGAAAATAAATGAACCTCAAGTATCTAAATGGTTCCAATTGATGTGTTAAATCGACTAGTTTTGTATTAGAACTAGATTTGAATGAGGTTATAATGAGAACTTAGGTGAAGATAAGAAGGATAAGAAGCCTTCTCATCCGTTAGATCTGATGATCAATGACCCAGATTTATTCTCTTAATTAAAACTAAAAAATAAAAGGTAAAAATGATTTCCAGGGAGAAGGAAGAAGATGGGCAATTTGGTCGAAATTATCATTTTTCTCTTTCCCCCGAATTATTAAAACCTTCATAACTTTTTCATACGATATTGTTTTTTTATAAAAATTACACCATAAAAACAAGCGTTTTTTTATCTTTAAAACGCATACAGTATTGCTATATAAAAAATCAAATTTTTTTTTGACAATTACATGAAATATGACACAACGACCTGAACATATAACACAATGACACAATGACCTAAACATATGACACAATGACACAATGATCTGAACAATGTTCAGAATGTTCAGGTCATTGTGTCATGTGTCATATGTTCAGGTCGTTGTGTTATATGTTCATGTCATTCACAATTTTTTTTATATATAGCAATATTGTATGGGTTTTAAAGATAAAAAAACGCTTGTTTTTATGGTGAAATTTTTATAAAAAAATAATATCGTATGAAAAAGGTATAACCATTTTAATAATTGGGGGGAAAATGAAAAATATGCAAGTTTCCAAATTTACCCCTCATTCCTTTGACTTCTTATCACTCTTATTTGACCAAAACTTCTCACATGAACTTTTCTCTTATTACCTGTATGTGTCGCAAGAATAACACAGATATACAACGGTTTTATTTAAATTTTCTCTATTGAAAAATGCTTTGCACGCAAAAAAAAAAAAAACAAATAAATATTCTACCTTAAATGGTAAAAAAAAATTATGCACAAATAATAGCCCCACTCAGATACGTATGATAATGATATGCTATTAAAATTAAAGTAAAACAAATATAATATCGATTATCAAATCAAAACTAAGATATGTTATATCGTTATATCATATTTTTATTAATTGTTTCACGCCAAAACTATTTTATTTATGCATTGAAAACAAATAATTTTGTTGTTTCTTTCTACCATCAAAGCCAAAATACTAATATTGATAGACACGTGTGGTGCACGCGCTGGAGAAAACAGGAACTCCAACAGAGAAAAATGCAAAAAGAACACCAACTACTTTTTTGTAAATGACCTAATTATAATTCGTCGCGAATTTGACGGCGAGGAAATCGGAAAACCCAGAGCCGCCCATTCATAAAACAGTTTTCAGATGTTCCGGCGAGTGAGTTGCGTGCACGGCGTACCGCCGGTGAAGAGTAACCGAACGAATGTGCAAAAAAAAAAACGACGAAAAACAAGCCGTGAAATCCAAGTGTCACTAATAATTCAATGCAATAAACATAATGATGCACATATATTCTATGAAAACTGAAGTGTGTGTGTGTGTGATATATGTATATATATATATATATATATATAGAGAGAGAGAGAGAGAGAGAGAGAGAGACTTACCAGTTGTGAATGACTTGGAGACTCTAGAGATGGATGGTTTGCACAGAAAAATGATGAAAACAGAAAGAGGGGAAGGGGTATTTATAGTGATTATTGTTGGTTTTTTGTTTTTGTTTTTTTTTTCTTTTTCTTTCTGGGGAAGAATAGGTTTCAGGTATTTACTGTTTTAATGGTTGTAATTATTATATTAACAAGCTCCGTTTGCTTGGATTTGGAACCGTAAAATATGTTCTTTTTTTTAATCTTTTGAACTGCTATTTTCCTTTTTATTAAATTTTATTATTGTCAAGTTTTAAACATTAGTTTTCACTAAAGAGTTTTTTGTTAAACGTCGTTTGGAATTACTTTTCAAATCTCCAATATCTGAGTGAGCATTCCTGAGACGGGATTGCAACCGTCCATACTGATTTTGACACTCCAGACTTGGCTCACCCAGAAACACCATCAAGGCAGGAAACTCACCACTTGAGAAAAACTCCCTTGAGTCAGGTTTTGAACTTGAGACCTTAAGGTTCCCAAGCTCTAACATTCATCCCCATACCATTGAGACAAGTGCCCTTTGATACTAAAGAGTTTTAAACCTTAGTTTTCATCAAAGAGGCTATGCTCTGTATCACTATGCTATAACTTAGGCTATCCGTAGTGGTCAACCATTTTTGAAGCCCCTTTCAAGCCCATTTTCAAGCCATTCCTAAATGGTGTAGTGGTTAAGCCCCTTTCAATCCCCTTTTCACTCCTCATTCAAGCGTGAAAATCTTCACGCCCCTCCTTTTTTTTTGCTTTTAGCGCCCCTGCGTAGTGGAATGGGGCGTGAAAGGGGCGCTAAAAGCCTTTTCAAGTCACTTTCAAGCCCTATTACGGATAACCTTAAGTGACAACATAATATACCAATGTGAGACTAGCCTTTTAGTTGATGTGATTTAGTTTGGGAGTGGTTTAAAAATAGAAGTATGATAAAATTTCCGTTAAAAAATTGTCACCATAAAATATGTTATATTTGAGATTTATATAAATAAAGTTAAATAGAACAAAATTGAGTAATATATTAGAGCATTTACAGCCCGCCCCCTAAAATTATGCGAGTGAAAACCCCTAAAATTTGGGGTTTGCTTGTGAGTGGTTATGAATAGAGGAAATAGAAAAGTTATTGTTCACCTATACAATTGATGAAAAAACTGATGATCTCATAAAATTTGATGTTTGATGTGAGTGGAAAAGAGAGAAAAGAAATGATAAGTGTATGTTGCACATGTTTTAATGGTCTAAATGCATGTATAGTCGGTCTAAATGCATGTATAGTCGTGTATGAATGAGTTGGTGTTGAGTTGATAATATAATGAGAAGGCTCGTGTAACATAGATTTTCTTTATTTTTCTATTTTCAATCTCATTGAATTTAGCAAGCGAGTTTGTGTTGTAATAGGTATAGTTGTGTAACATAAGTTTTAGGTCATATGCTCAATACTTTAAGCATTAAGGTCGTTATGCGCTTTTAATTTCCATTTTCTTTACATGGCCTTATGTCACTGCAACTATGGCCTATTGGTATGAAGTGGTAGAATGAACGAATGGATGGAAAATGCGAGGGAATAGAATGTGCGATGAAATTGAATGGATCATTACCATTCTATCTTTCTGTTTGGTTATGAAATAAATCATTGTTTCTTGTTGTTTGATAATTTATAAAAATGAAGTAATCGAATACAATTTTACTAACATTTCCATAGAAAATTTATATATTAATTTTATATTTATATTTTTAATGTTTTAATGTTTTAATTTTTAGTTTTTAATTTTTATTAATTGATTTTTATTAAATTAATTAATTTATATTTTTTTATTTGTTTTTTATATTGTAATTTACTTTTGGGTTTATTATTTTTAGTTTTTTTTATTTATTATTTTAATTTTATTTTATTACTGTTTTTATTTTTAATTTAGATTTATATATTTTGTTTTTTATTTTTACATTTTTTCGTATTTCTTTTTTGATTTTTTATTCTTTATTTTTCTTTTGCATAAAATTTTAAGAAGATATCTAGTTAATTTTTATTTTCATTTTATTCCTTGAAGGAATCGGGAAAAAAAACCCACTTTAGGGGTGTCGATTTTACCCGAAACCTAATTACCGAACCCGAGCCAAACTCACCCGACCTGAATTATTATAAACCTGAATTACCCGAACCCGAATAACACTTAAACCCGAACCCGAACTAGTTAAATGGGTCAGTAATAGGGTTGGTTTTGTGGTTGTTCGAGTCAATCCGATTAACCCGAGTACATACATGTTCATTCCATTGTATATACTAGGCGGTGACCCGTCGCGCGTTGCGGCGGCTTCACCATTTATGAATTATGTTTCGGCTTAAGATGAGACTGCTATTTTATATCCAAAAGAACGACTGTTTGAACGTTGGCGCCTGCATATACGTATCAACAGTTGTATTGGCACTTGAAGCACCCAAACAAATTTCTCTGTATCCTTTCAGATCTTTGATAAACCCCAAAAAGTATCACAAACCAAATAGTTGCATACCAGAAAGTTGTATTGTAGTGATATCTAAAAATAAAATGGCTACTCTAACCATTGATTTGTTATGCTTGCTCTCGTTGTGAAACAGCCATGGTTATGTGTAAATCATCCTTCAATATCCATTGATTCAAATACTTTTTTGTTGTCATTGAACTTCTGACTGTGTACATATTTGCAAGCATACCTGGCTTGAAAAATATAGAAAGCCCAAAACCAATGGCTTTTAGAGCAGAATTTTCTTTCTTATTAGCAAACAAAAAGTTTTTTGGTTTCAAGTGTCGATGAATCGCCCCATTTTCATGGCACATCATGTGGCTGAAAATGCCCCAAAAATCCGCCTGTACAAAGTCACCCAGCTATTAGTTGGTTGAAAGAAAAAAAATTAATTGCAAAAATATAAACTGAACACTACTATAACTCGATTAAAAAACAAAAACAGTAACATCAAGAAAAACTCAAAAAATAAGAAATCATGTTACACTTGTAGAGTCTCATAAGTTCATCAATCAGCTCAAGAATTAATCCAATGCCTGTATTCAAAACCGAAAGCATAGCTGCCGAGCGTTGCGGCGACTGAATCAAGTGTGCTCAATACCTATGTCATCAGTCATATTGTTATCCAATAGCACTGAACCCATTTATAAAAGTTAGGAGAATTGTTACTTAAATGAAAAGTAACTACTCAAGTAAAAGTGCAAACACATTCTACAATAATAGGAAATTAAGTAATAACCAAAATATAAAGTAGTAGCTTTTCTTTTCTGACACGTCAAGACATACAGAACAGTGTTAAACTAAGGTGCTGTTTGGTTCGTCTGTTTCATTTGGTACTGAATGAATAAGCTGTCTGTATGGTAAAGAAGTGCTGAATCAGTAAGGTGCTGAATCATTATGTGCTGTTTGTTTGGAAATCTGAATGACTGTATAGAATAAACTATTTTTAATTATCCGTTTGAGCAGAATAATAAATGATAAATAATTATTAAAGAAAAAAATAAACTCAAACCATCATATAGTATCCAAATAAAACAAACATGCTTAATGATTCATGAAAACATAGTAAAAATACAAATACAGCTTATTCATTTTGCATCATTTGAGAAGCTATATTGTCACGCAAAATAGCCATATACTCAACGCATTGTGAGCCCCATTCCATGTCGTGAGCGGACGTAGTATCACTTTCCCCCTCGTGTACCTCTGCAAAAAGATTGTCCCCGTCGCATGACATAAATAACTCATCATGAATATTCCATTTCCTGATAAAGTTATGGACGGCGAAACAAGCGATCACTATGTCTCTTTGTGTTCGAAATGGAAAAGGCGCCATTTGTTTAAGAATTGGAAATCTTGCCTTTAATACACCATATGCGCGTTCAATAACATTCCTGAGTTGTGCATGGGCATGGTTGAATTTTTCTTCCTTAGTCAAGGCGCGTTGTCTACGAAAATCGGCTAGCCAATATCTCGTACCACGGTAAGGAGCCATAAAACCACGAGTGTTGGTGTATGCAGCGTCGCAAAGGTAATATTTGTCTGTAAACCCACGTTAGTATCAAAACTATTACATTAAAAAAATAGATAAACAAACCCGATCATGAAAATATAATAAAGCAAATTATAATACAAAACCTGGTGGAGGGAATTGAAAGCCAGAAGTTGGATTAAATGCAACTTCTTTCAAAACACGTGAATCATGTGCAATGCCCTCCCATCCAGCCCAGACGAAGGTGAATATCATATCAAAATTACAGATTCCCAAGATGTTTTGAAAGCAATCACCTTTTCCTCTTCCCCTATAACGAGTTTGTTGATCAACAGGTACTACTGCATTTACAAGAGTTCCATCTAATGCACCTATTGCTCCAGGAAAGAATTGCATTAGCCTCATATGTTGTTCTGAAGCATTCGTGCTTGGATTAGAAGTTTGAACTATGACTTCTCTTGCAAATTTCATCATCCCGTCTAGAACCTCATAAAAACATCTATGAATTGTTTCTGTTGAATGTTGAAACCTCCTTTTAACCATTCGCATACGCTCATTATGTCCTATGAGAATAAAAAACATAGCCATCTTTTCTTCAAAGGTTATTGACCTACTACTATGTAACCAATTTCTCTGGCGAAAATGATTGCACAATAGTACATATGCATCACGTGACATGCGCATCATTTCATGACATTGTGTAGAAGAGCCATGCAACAATTCTTGTGTGTATTCATGACCGGTCAATGCCGAGTTTAGATCTCTTATCCTTTCATTCATTGATGAGACCAACTTTAACCATTGCCAACAAAGGAAAAGGAAAGCTACAATTTCATCATCCGGGTCCATAGGCAACCTGTCATCCAAATAACATTCAACTAAAATACCATAAAAGTATCATCTAAATAACATTCAACTAAAATACCATAAAAGTATCATCCAAATAACATTCAACTAAAATACCATAAAGGTGTCATCCATATAACATTCAACTAAAATACCATAAAGGTGTCATCCATATAACATTCAACTAAAATACCATAAAGGTGTCATCTATATAACATTCAACCAAAATAACATAATCCAAAAGACACCCAAAAGAAAATCATCCAACACATGTCATCCTAAACATAAAACCTTGGTTAAGTCATCCAAAATAAAACAATCCAAAAGACATCCAACACATGTCATCATAAACATAAAACCTATGATCCAAACAAACCATACTTTCCTCCAACGTTCCTAACCCATTGCTCACATGTGTCCAGCTCGAGTAAAAGAAACACTCTTCTAAGATCAGAACTCTCACCAAAAAGCAAAACCGTCGTCTGGTACGTTGCACCTCTTCGGTCCCATCCTAATGCATTCAGTTTTTCAAAACACTTATCCGCATCATTATTTCTTTCAAGCAACATCTTTGCCACCTTGCTAATATCTTCACCAACTTCTAGTACCTTTGATTGGAAATTGTCCTTCTTTTTTCCTTTCTTTGACATAACCGGTGGCTCTTCACTAGCACCTTCAGTTGAAGTGTTTCTCTTATTGCCAGATCGATAAGAAGACTCTTGGCTAACCACCATATGCATTTGAGTGTCACTAGTCTCATCAAGATTAATGTTCACAGAAGGACGAGGGAGTGTGGAAGAAGGACCCCAACTATCAAAGCCAGTTGAAGTAGATCCTTCAAACAACTGAGTACACAACTCAGGATGATCAAGTGGCGCTCTTCTTAGGCTTTCTACTTTAGGGTTTGCCTAGATTTTGACCAAATTATAAAAAATCACTAAACTGAATATATATATATATATATATATATATATATATATGTTGTGTGTGTGTGTGTAAACAAAAAAAAAAACATATACCTTAATCTCAATTTGCCACTCCTCTTCCGATAAAGTAAACATGTTGGTAACATGGTTATACACGTTGCCGGTTTTGTTCTTAAGCTTTGACCACACTGTATACTTTCCTTTCAAGTAATCATAGTGATTTCTCATTTTTTTTGGTCCACTACAAAAGTATGTTCATTTTTCAATTTCTCTGCAATAGCCCTCCATGAAACTGGTTTGAACCCATCACGCCCATGAATTGTGACTTCATGAATACATGCTTCTAAAAAAGTTTTGTCAACAACCGGCGTCCAACTAGCCCTAACCCTCTTTTGTACCATTTCTTTAGAAGAATTAAGCATCTATCATCAACCAAAAAGAACATCAAAGATGTATAATCAATTCATCCATATAACTACACAAATTAACCTACATATACCATTAAAAAAAATAGCAACCCTTGTATGAACAGCCCTAAAAAACAGCCCTTAAAACAACCCTCAATAAACAGATTCATGTATGAACAACCCTCAATAAACACCCCACAATAAACAGATTCATGTATAAACCCTAAATAGGGTTCTCTAACAAAAATCAAACATAAACACATTCATGTGTAGCAAATCAGTGATATAATCCATACAAAAGCAATGATATCATCAAACACATGGATAATCAAACGATATTTAAGTAAAAAAAAAGTTAGAGTTTACCTTTTTTGAGAAGGGGGCGGCGCAAGCAGAGGTGATTGCGGACGGAGAAGATGATGCGGACGGAGGAGAGGCGTCGTAGGAGGAAGTCGCGGTGGAGGAGGAGCGCCGACGGGCGGCGCGGGAGGCAGGGTGGGCGGAGGCGCTTCAGTGGAGGAGAACCAGGGGAGGTCGCATCGCGTTTTTTTGTTGTTGTTGTTTTCCTTTGTGTTTTGCTGTATCATAAAGGATGAAATATGGGGCTGGATGATTAAGTTAAAATTGTCTAATTCGGTAAGACATTTTTCCCCAACCAAACAGTCTTTCCGATTAAGACATTTTTTAAAAAGACATTTTATCCCATTAAGATGCTATATAGCATCAACCAAACATCCTCTAAGTCTATGTGTAGTAGTTAAGGCCTCATAAAGCCCTAAATGGGACATTATCCGCCATGTGGACGCTGACTGGACAAGGGGCTTTATGGGACTTTATGGTGTAGTGGATAAAGCCCCCATAAGGCCCCACCATCATTACTTAATTATTAATTTTTTTTTTAACTTTTTTAAAAAAAAAAACTACTTTCATTAAAAAAATAAAAGGTTACAAATAAAAATAAAGACACGATACAACTAAAATTTAAAAAAAAAACTAATCATCGTCTGGCACATCGTCATAGTCTTCTTCATTTTCTTCACCGCCACCCTCTTCTTCTTGTTGCACAACCCGTTCGGGCACGTAATTATGTGGCCTAAAGGTCCAAGTGTGTTCAACCAAATCGGCTTTTAGAGAGTTGTGTATCTCTCTTGATCGCAACATCGCGTAGTTTTGAAGTCGCTTCTCATCCGTCGCAGGGGGCATCACTTGGAAAATCCTCCACCGTGTCTCTCGTTGTCTTCTCGGCCATCTTCAAATACTCATCGTTGATATCCGTAGTGTTGCCGAACGCAAGAATTTTTATCGCCGACGTACACTTTTGAATAGAAGTGAACCCAAGCTTTCCAGTGGCGTCGAACCGTTGCCTAAAATAAGGAGAATGTTCTTCCAAATCCTTAGCTATACGCAAAAATAACCGTTTGGTTATTCGAAACCGTCTTTTGAACGTCTCCTCGTCGTAGAGTGGGTTGGGCCCAAAATAGTTTCTCATCAGATTATCATTGGCCGCATTACGATCACGTTCGAGGTGTCTCCGCTTAATAACTGGGCGTCGAACTGGCACGTCAAAAAGTTGAATTGCGGCGGAAACAACCTCGTCTTCTTCATCGTCGAAGAGACCGAGTCGAGTGGAGGAAGAGGGAGAGCCCATTTTTTTTTTAAAAATGAGAATTGAGAGAGTATGAGAGAGTATGAGAGGAATGGGTGTGTGAGTTTATTAATTATGTGT